>PVJI01000618.1:0-241280 GCA_004026765.1 Micronycteris hirsuta
AGCTTCTACTCTCTTTTATGGCCTGGGATCGTTTTCACAAAACGTCCTTTTTTAGGAGAATAAATGGTTTAAAAGGGGGGAGGAGCACACACTCTTCTCTGGCTTTTCTTTTTCTACAGCTAAGCTCTGGACCTTTAAAAACTCAGCCTACACCTTCCCCGTCCCTCATGGGACCCAAGCAGAAGAGCGGTTGAAAGAGAAGGGGAAAAAAGCAGAGGCCAGGACACAAGACATATGGCTCCCAATAACGGAGACAAAGCCAGGGTAAGAAATTCTTCCTTCAGTGGCGAGCCCTCTATCGTTGCCTTAGTTTGCATTTTGTTTTCAATGTTGGGCAACTCCAAGTTTGAGAAGGCAGAGCCTCCCATTTCAGTGCAAGGATGCTGGACTCAGGGTCAGATTTTAGCGGCAGGAATGTCAGCGAGATCCCAGGAGGACAAGCCTGGGCCGTGCTGCCAGCTGTCCCTCCTCAAGCCTGCACGAGAGCTGTGAAACTGAAGACCCTTGAAAAGTAACAAACGAAAACTTCAGTGGCTCCGTCCCAACTCCAGCACAAAAGAAAGAGGAGCGGGAAATCGTTTCCATATTTCACATAAACACACATCTTACTGCAGCAGCGAGGAATGCATGAGTCAAACAAGGACTGACAATGATTACCGCACAACTCGAGCCCCTGCTAAAAATTAATGCATGTGCACCGGAGCACTCTGCTGACGGACTCCCCTACTGAGAAATGTTGGTGTGCACGTGTTTCCAAACGGCACTTTTAAAAATAACGTGTCCTTTCCCGTGGGATTCTAACTTTTTTTGGTTCAAGAGGAAGCACCTGGAAGAGACTTTGAAATTTACACCTTGTGCCAAAGTAATTCGAAACTTTGGACTCGTCACTTAGTGTAACTGTATATTGCCGGTGCCCCCAGACTCCTTCTCACTGTGGTTAAGATTAGTTCTGCTCTTGAACTAACTGGCTTCGTGGCAGTGTGGTGATCACGGTGGGGGAGGAACGGAGGAAAGTAAATCACACTTGGCTGCAACTGCACGAGAGTAATGCTTGGAGAAGTAAACTTTCTCCACGTTGACTGTACGACAAAGAAATGGAGGGGCCCCGGTGAAGAGTGTTGAGAACCAAGCACCCAAATGTCTGGGGCTTGGGCTGTCTCATTTCACGACAAAGGAATGACAAAAGAAAAAGAAAGAAAGAAATCACAAGTTCCTTTTCCTGGGCCTTTCGGAATTCCGTAACACAAGCTGGGCACTCATATTCCCAGTGTCTCATTTAGTCCTCGTAACAACCAGATGATGAATTATGAGCTCCATTTTGCATATTCCCAGTGTCTCATTTAGTCCTCGTAACAACCAGATGATGAATTATGAGCTCCATTTTGCAGATGGGGCTCTGAAAGGCTAAGTGTTCAAGGTCATACCACCGGTAAGCACTGGGGTGAGGGGTTTCTACTTGGCCCCAGCTGGCTCTGCCTTCTCTCTGCTGCAGGTGAGGCTCCTGCCCTGGAGTGTGACTTCCCCAGGAAAGAAAAGCCTCCAAATGTCTGTGTGTGTGTGCAGCAGGGGGGTAGGGTGGGGGTGGGGGGCGTCCCAGGAAAAGGATGGATACGGGGAAACAGCCCTCTCCTAGATTTCTCTGCATGATCAAATTGGCTGATGCTTAATAATGAATGAATGCAGAATGTCTGAAGAACCCATAATACCCACTGAGGGAGCATGTCCCTGCTGTCCACTGTCAAAGCGGTGGCACTACTGAACTGTAAATAGCAAGTTCATGTGCAACAGAAGATGCACCATTCTCTTAACTTCTTCATGCCCCACAAACTCCACTTTCCTTGAAAGCCAGATTAAAATAATGAACCGCAGAGGTACCATCTTATCTAGAGATTATGATTTCCTTGTACGGCCATGGCATAGGCCCACATGCTCAAGAAATTGGAAGGTCTTCCAATGCTTATTTGGTAACAGCTCCAATAAAAGATCTAAGCAACTGACCATGAATGTCCAGCTCTCCTTTTTAAGGCAGCAACTGGCAGTGTGAAATATAAAAAATGCAATGCCTTCGAGAAGAGATAAGATTAGGAAAATCAGCACATATTGCCCTCTGTCCTTCACAATTAGATAGTTTTTAAAGCTTTTATACTTCTATGCACAGCTGCATTATTTGTAAAAGCAACCTGATGACCAGGTTCTGATCTCTTTGAAGACACCGAAGAAAAAGAATGACAGCAGGTGGCTGGCAAACTGTCAAGCCTTGGAAGGCGCCTTCCCCCTCTGTCTGAACAACAGGCACTGAGGTCATAATGACAGCATTCCAGTGGCAATTGCTGCTCTGCGGACAATCGCTAGTGCCCTTCGGGGAGCAGCCCCGAATGCCAGCGGTCTGCTGGGGTTTGGCAGGCTCCCATGTACACAGCGATTTTACCAAGTTGTCATCGTGCTTCCCATGACGTCAGCAGCCCACGAATGTATCAAAACAATGACCTGACCCATTTTCTCTTCCGAAGGATTTCCCCGATCAACTCCGCATCCCCCTTCTCAGCACTGAAATTCAAACAAGTCACCTTGTCCTTTGGGTCAGAAATCAACCAGCCTCTCTTAGGCTTTGCAAAATTATGAAGCAAGCTTTGTAGAAAGATACAAGTCCCACATTGTCCCTATTTGTTTGTCAGAGATGTCAAAGATTCTCTACCAGGCCACCTCTCACTTTGATAGGATCCTGGTGGAAGAAGAGGTTAATAGTTGTTTGAAGCAGAACTGGTGCCACAGCAGTAAATTCTCATAGTGAGAGATCAGTTCTGTCTTGTCAGGCTGACCCAGGAAATCCCACCAGGTGCCATAGAACAGCCGCAGTCTGCTGTCCAGTGGGGGGCGGGGGGGTAGGCGGGGTGTGGGGGGGAAGCGCAGACCAGGACCCCCCGCCGTCACTACGAGGCACCTGGCTTTTCATACAGCCATTTCTATGTGACTTCAAGTTCATTAAGTTGATTATCTTAAAAATCACTTCTAAAATATTTGAGGTTTAACTAAACAGAGTGATGTGTAAGGATCTTTAAAACAGTATTAAATGTCCAAACCAACTCTGGATCAGATTCAAACTATGCACGCATCCATTTATATCAACAAAAAGAATTACACATGAACACGTACAAACATTTATGCAAATGCCTGGGAAGGGTTCTGTTAGATCCTCACACCCAAGTCTGAAAAAGGAGAAATGTTTGGCAGGAGGGGGGAAAATTAGATAATTTAAAAATTATCAAGAGTTACAATGATTCGATTTAAGAAACAATTTCTGTATTACTGGACAAAGAAAAGTAAGTTGCAGGCAGCAGAAAGACAATGGGGGAGGGGCAAACATATGAAAACAAAACAGATTCCATAGCCCGCAAATGTTTAATCAGCTAGGATTTTCCATTAGGATTCCTGTGATGACCAAGCTGCTCCATGAGGCAGCACTCCGCCCGCCAAGCGAGCAGCAGCTGCTTCCTACCATTTGTTATCTGTTTCCTCCAAGGCCATGGACTCTGAAAGGAAGCTCTGTCTAGTCCCAGAAGCCGAACGTGTAAACCTGCATCCGCACCTTCACCCCAGAGCATCTTGGAGATAGGGCAGGAAGGCTCCAGACAGAACCTTCTGCCTTTAGATTCTTGAGTGCAAGGCAAAGCATTATTCATGCGCCTTCTCCCGACCCCATCTCAGTTACCGAGCCTCTGGGCACGCCACACTCACCATGACACCAGTCACCATGTTCAAAGACTTAACATTCACCTAAAGAAAGCAGAGCATCACGGATGAACTCTCGCCTCCTCTGTCACTCTGGAGCAGACTGGGGAAGGCAGACATGTGAATACAACCTAGTGATTTCTGCAACTGGCCACCTGCCCCTCCAGCACCACCAGTGGACTTCCGTCTCCTAAATCTCTTTGCCTAGAAGGCCCCACCTGCAAACCCATTCTGGCTTAAAACTATCTTTGAACAACTGACCCTAAGCCACACACACACGGCATTCTGTGCTCCTCTGGCCAAAAAAGTTCATTTGTTTTTTTTCTGTAAGATGGCTCTAGTAGTGCTTAGTTGTCTTTAACTTCATTCGAAACAATTTTGTTACATTGCATTGTGACAGCTGTCATATCAGCATGCATTTTAAAAAACTTATCAATATTGGTGAATTTTTGTGCAGCCATTTTAATATTGAAGATGGAAGAAAATACACAACATTTTTGGCATACTATGCTTCATTATTTCAAGGAAGGTAAAAACACACTGAAATGCAAAACAAAAAAAAAAGATTTCTGCAGTGTATGGAGAAGGTGCTGTGACTGATTCAACTGTCAAACGTGGTTTGTGAAGATTCTTGGTACTAGTGACATTTTGGCCAAATAATCCTTTGCTCTGGGGCTGTCTTATACATTGAAAGATGAGGCACCCCTGGCCTCTACTCACCAGAAGCCAATAGCAGGAGATAGTCGACATACTCAAAATATCCAAATCAATCAAGTTATTGGTTAAAATGAAAAATGTGTCTTTTATTTTATGGGAAAAACTAAACGGACTTTATGGCTGGCCCAACACACGTCCCTCGTGGAACGTTCCACACCACATTGTGGAATAATTAGTGTTGGCCTCTCCCTGCTGGACTGCAAGGCCCTGCTCACCAGACCCACGAAAGCAGACACTGCGTCTAGCACATCACGGATGGCTGGCAGGGTTCTGGACCTGGGGTGCAGCACAGACAGGGCAAGGGCTCTGGTGCCCACACCGCTGCTGGTGGGCACGGCCCACAAGGCCAGAAGTTATGTGGGGTTTGGGGCTGGGGACCATTAGGGTGCGTCTGGGAAATAACCAAAATCATTCAGAACTGGAAGACTGGAGAGTTCAGTTCTAGTTTCAGTCCTGCTGCCACGTCTCAGCCATGGAAATCTCTGGGCCATGGTTTCTTTATACAATGAAACAATGTATTCAATCAACAGAACATGTATTGGGAGTTCATGATCTAGGGTCATCACCAACCCTCAAAGTTATAGTCAGTGAGGGAAAAAACATGGAAATCATAATGTTGGAACCATGGTCCTAGGAGAGGTCAAGAAGTACCCCAGTTTTCCTAACACGCAGGCCATCTTCCAGTTCCCAAACCTAAACAGGATGAGGATCTCAGCTCTGCCAGGCACCGAAGGTTTCTCCCCTCTAAGAATCTTCCTGTTCTCCCTGATCTCGGACCTAATGTGACTTCTCCTAAACCTTCCCCCCAAATAAAATGAATGAAAATATCCAAATAAAAATGAGCTGCTATTATCTTAACTGAGGCAAAGCTTTAAGCAGCAAAGGACGCCAACAGCAAACCCTGGGCCTTTAAGGCTTGTAAACAGGCCGTAAATTAGCCACACAGGCCTGGTAGCCACCCCTGGCCCGGCCGTTCCAGGCCTCCGGAGGGGGTTTTAGTTTGACTCATCAGCCCTGCTCTCTTAGAAGACAGTGCTGCCGTTAGCTTGGATTTTAACTCTCTCCTTAGGGGCTTGTCCATGGATTTTTCCCAGCTTTTAAATTTGGTGTATAAGTTTGGAAATTAATATTGCACATCAATCCATTCATGATGGATCACATCTTCCTACACAGATTTCTAAAGTTATCATGCTGTTGGGAGGGTCTAGATATCTTACATTTTTTAAAATAATACATAAGCACAAAATAATTAGGTAAACATATTAAGTTGGAACTTGATCTAGAACAGCAATTTTCAACTGTGGGCTGTGGCACACTGGTGCACCACAAGAATTCTTAAAACATGCGACACCTGACTATTTGGCCAGGGGCACTGGCCTCTTTTCTCTTAGATTGTCAAATAGAAAAATGACAACAGATGACACAATAACCATTCCTTGTGAATGAATCAAAATTATACCTTTTTTTATCAGATTGGCAAAAAAATTTTTTTTGGTGTGCCACAGAATTTTAGACATTAGTTTAGGTGTGCCATGAGATGGAAAAGGGTGAGAATCGCAGATCTAGAAGAAAGTTTCTCAAGGGAGAAAGGGTGTTCTTTGGCTAATATAGATTTACCCCGTTTTCAGGCAGCTTTCCCACAGCAATCACTGCTGAAACGGGGTGTTCAGGAAGCAGGCACCCATTGACTAAGGTACAAAAACTTCCCCAAGCCCCTGTTACTGGCTCAAAGGTGCCACATAGTCCATTCCATCTATAGATAAGCAAATCAGGTAAACTCTAAAGCTTTCTGTTGAGGCCCCACTCCTTCCAAAACAAACATCAGCTCTGTGTCTTGCTCATAACCCAGATCCACTGTGAGCACTGACGGCAGGTGCCCCCCTGCCCAGGTGCCTCTTCCTCACCCTTTCACCCCTTTGCACGTGTAACGTAAAAGTCCTCTGAGAAGTCTGCAACTTTCTGTGATTTTTGACAGGGAGGGAAGCCACTCTGGTGACTCAAGAACAGAAGTAATCCCCATTCTGGTAGCTATTCCCACAGCGCACACAGAAGCAGATCTTACCAAACAACTGCTTGGCTCCCGAGGAGAAACCGGGCGGGTTTCCTTAATTGGGCTTGGCAAGAGGGGCGCCTCCCGCGTGGGGCTGCTGGGCCAGGTGGTGACAGAGGACTATTACTCAATGGAATGCATACTGCACCGCGGACACACCCAAGGATGACTGTCACACCCACGAGTTATCCAAAGTCACAGTTAAACAGGAAATGTAGTCAGTTGTGGACATAAATTGTGAGACAACAAGAAACGTGAACTGAAAGGGTCTGTCTTTGGTGACACTCTATTGATCGCAGTTAGCATCTGTCAGGTCCTGGAACGCTAGGTTAGCGGAGTCACCAGGGAGAGATTTAAGAAATCATCCACATCTTGTAGTTTAAGAGGGGGAATTGGCAACTCCTCTTTTCAATGTTGTTTTATATCAACAAACTCCCCAAAAGGTATGTGACCCAATCTTATTTTGCCCCATTCTTCTCACCAACTGTAACTTATCATTTGGAAAGGGCAGGGTATCTTTGTTTAATTTGAAACTATTCGGCTGGAAATGTGAATTTTCCCCCCAGGATATCCCTGTGGTCCATGCAACAAAACAACAGCTAGAGTCTTATTAGGCACCAGCATTTTTTGTGGTAAATGTTTCACCTGCATTCTCTTGCTTAATTCTCAACATAAAGCCTGAAAGTTTAGTACCAATATGACCCCAAATTTAAAAATAAGCTAGTTGACTTAACAATGTACACAAATGGGCCACCATCACACATCTCTAAATGACAATAAATAATCCAAATGTAAAACAGCCAACCCTGATCTTAACCACTATGTAACACTATAGTGGCCACAGTGTTTACAATGAGGCACAGAGAGTATACAACAGAGAGAATGAATGGATACGTGTTCCAGGCAAAATCCTTAAGAGTAAAAAGCTCTACCCTTTACATCTGATTGCAACAATGTGTCACTTTCATTATAACTTTGGATTTGCAAAAAGCAAATAAAACCAACAATTACAGTAATAAGATTGAAATATGCAGCCTGCTTTTATAAGAAAAATAGTTTTATAATGTTTTTATAACATTATAGTTACATAGTTATCTCCACACATGGTAATTATCTACCTTAACCCACAAAATTGTTTTCAGATCTTCTGATGACAATTAAAGTCATTGTAAAATATTGGTTTCCCTGCCTTTATCACTTCCAGGAAGTCTAGCGCAATTGTATTTAATAAGACAGATTTTTCTTGGATCCTTAGATTTCTCCCTGAATTCCTAAGATTGCTTATAAGCCTTTGTGTTTCTTTTTGTTTTGTTTATTAGTCTTAGAAAATGACCTTTTGCTCCTCGATTCATTAGAACATGAATTTAGGAGATGAAGCTTCTATGGCAGAACTGAAACATTACATATTATCTCAAAGTTAATTTTAAAATTAGAAATTAGAAAAAATATCAATATGCATGCTACCTGAATACAATATTTTTGCGATAGCCATTCTGGTGCTTTTTAAGAAAAGATGAAGGAAAACAAAAACACCCTTGGGATATGAAACAAACCCACTGATGCATAAAGAAATTATGGAACAGAGTTTCAGATCGCTGCAATATACAGAGAAGGATGTTAAGTTGATGAAGGTAATAGCGATGAATGTCCCCCAAGGGATCACATACTCCCAAATCATGTGGTGGGGGGAGAAAAACTGGCTGTTTTTTTTTTTAAATGGAAACTATCAAAAACTAAAATTTCAACGTGTTCAATTATTTTAAAAACCACATTCCGCTGAATTATAATTGTGGGCTGCCGAAGACAGACGTTTTCCCAGGCGGAGCATATGTTTAATTCTGGGAATGATGTGGCAAAGTCAACCACCCACGACAAGCTGGGAAACAATGTAAGTGAGAGAGAGGGCAGCCACACCCTGCCGAGGTGGGTTCTCATTTCGTTGTTTTTCATCCTACCATAATCAAGCCCCATTAGTTTTAAGTATAATCTGTGTGTTCTTCCAGAGTTCAGGACCTCAGAAATGATACCCATGTGGCCGCTTCTGGAGCTGGCAGAGCAAGTATGATTCATCTGGGCCTGGGTCTGAAATGTTCAAAGCATGTGTTTTCAAGAATTAAGTATGAACTGCACCGAGCTCAAAGTGCCCATGGGGGTGGGGGCCATTGTCTCACACGCCCGGACATCTTTCTGAAGTTGGGGTTGGAGGAGGGGTCTTCCTAACCTTGTATGATATTTCCAGCCACTTCTAGAGAATAAATTCCTACAAATGCTCTACCACACTCTGGCTCAGAACACACAAAGACTACATTATATGCTGAGCTGGAAACAGTGATTAATCATTAATCAGTCACCCCACCAGCAGCAGATTACAGGCGATAACACACAGAACACCCACAGCTCAAGGTGTGACCTCCAGGCACACCCCCTCAGCACTCCAGGCTGTTCCTCTCCATCCCTCGCTGCCCCCTCTGCTCCCCCACTGCCTGCAGCCCAATTCCTGGCTCCTGTTTAATGCAAGTCAAGGTTTTAATGGTTCCTTCCTTTTTTTTTTAAATGAAGTTTTTATGTTTCCTGATGCGAAAAGTCCACTCAGTGTCACATTTCACAGATCAAAAGAAATACATAGCCAGGAAGTCAAGTTAATTTTTGCAGAGCCTTTAACTGATATTTCTCCTTGAGCTTTAGAGGTTCCCCTGCCTTATAGGGACTAGTTCACTCCTGGTCGAAAACCCAGAATAATGCCATGTTCCATAAAGAGGGGCATAGCGCCTCCCTAATAGAATCCTGAACCAAACAACATGGGAATCTCACAGAATGTATACACATGTACGTCTAGTTATATGCATATATGTGTGTATGTGCATGTGTGTATGCCATGTCTGTATCCACACATGTACATACACACACATTCCTTCCACAAAGGAAGGCCACTCACAGGTATAAAGCTCTTCCCTGGTCTCCGCCTGCTCAGAGGTGCAAACGGGCCTGGGCACCCAGCCTCTTCCCCACTACCACCTCCCCAGCCTCATCTCGGTCCCCTTTGCCTAATGATAGACGTAGCACAATCAAGCTCTGTCGGTTGCTCACAAATGCCATGCTCTCTCTCGCCTCCCAGTTTTCTGACAAATATTTCCTTTCCTCTACTCTATACCTGACCACTTCCTGATCTTCCTGTGGATCTCGATTTGGATGTCACTTCCTCCAGGAAGCCCTCCATGCTGCACCCATTCACATCTGAGTTAAATACTCCTCTTCTGCACTCCTAGAATGCCCTGTAGCTTAAATACCCAGGGACTTGTCTGTGTACTTCTCTCAACAGAAGGTGCCAAAGACACAGGGACCCTTCTCTTCCCTGCACCTGGAAAGACATTACAAATGATTGTTGCTCAATAATTATTTGATGACTTATAATCAAAGTTGACTGGTTTATCTCTATCTGTACCAATTTCCCTGCTAACAAATAGCTTCTACCTATGGGCTATAAAAGACTTTATTTATATGTGATTACATGGCATTCTGAATACTTCAAATAAACTTAAAAAGAACGTAAATCAACAACATCAAGGAACTCTTCCAAGGTTTTGGATCCGTCTGTAACAAATCTTTTCTACCTAAATGGTTAAAGTATGGAATAACACAGAACTCAGGTAGAAATCTGTTTGCTCTCATTTGCAAAAAATGGAGTCAAGAGAGAATTCCTTATGAATAACTCTTCTCTGCAGAAAGCACCAGTGTGTAGTCATTCACTAAACCAATGGCTGTGTTAGTATTAAAATAAGAGATAGCATAATGCGCAACGTCCTGTTACTCAGGGCAGGGAGGGTGTGACATGTCCTAATTTACCGAATATCTAATTACCTATCAGTTATCTATTCCAAAAGCTGACTACTGATTTTTAAAGAACTAAAATGAAATGCATCCGGTACATGCGTCCAACTGCGAACAAAACAGTGTTATGCTGGTTCACCACGGTGCTCTGACATTGGGCAGTCTCCCTGGGGGGCGGGGGTGGGGGGAACAATCATTGCCCTTCTCCCATTTGCTCTCAAATTTATTCAGACTTTTTCCCCTCCAAGCCACCAAAACTACCGTGTTCAGTTCACCAGTGTCCTCCACACAGCCTCCTGCAGCGGTCAATTCTCAGCCCTCCCCTTGTGGTCTAACTGCAGCATTGGCCCAGCGGACCACTCCTCCTTCAGGGGCCACTTCCTCCCTGGCCCCGCAGACGCCGCCCTCTCCTGGTTTCCTCCTTCTCACTGGAAGCAACTCACAGCCATCTCTGCTGGTTGCTCACCTCCCAGACTTCTACAGGTTGGACACCCCAGACCTCCTGTCTCCCTCTGCTCCCTCTTTTGGTGACATCATCCAGTCTCAAAGATTTAATGCCACACCTACCCCGACGGCCACCCAATGTCTATCTAGTCCCAACCTCCCCCATTAATCCAGACACACACACCCACGACCTACTTCATTCGGTGGACTAACAGGCACTGCAGATTTCAAATCCAGACAGTCCCTTAACTCGCTCCGCCCGCATGCTCCCACCTCTGCGCAGATCAGTCCTTCCAACTGCCCAGACCAAAAACTTTACGGGCGCCCTCTCCAACCAATCCACACTGGTGGTAAATCCTGCTGACCTCGCAGAATACCCAGAACATGGCGCCTCCCACAGAGGCCGAGGTACCACCTGGGCCAAGCATCACAGCCATAGAGTGGTTTTTTTTCCAATTTACTTTTTAAGTATTTTTTTTTATTTTTCAAATACAGTTGACATACAATATTACATAGGTTTCAGGTGAACAACATAGAGATTAGACATTTATAGAATTTAAGAAGTGATCATTCGATATCTCCAGTACCCACCTGGCACTATACATAGTTATTACAATATTATTGACTGTATTCCCTATGCTGTACTTTACACCTCTGTGCCTGCTTTTATAATGGCTGATTTGCATATCTTAATCCATAACATCTTAACTGGTTCCCTGATTCCACCTTTGCCCTCTTAGTCTTCTCTACACGGCAAACGAGGTGATCTTAAAACACAAATCTGATACCACTCCTTGGCTCAAAATCCTCCAACAGCTCCCCAAAACACCACGGGAAAGCCAAGGTCTATAGAAGGACCCCTGAGGCTCTGCACCAACTGCTCTCGCTCTCCTCTTCCATCTCGTCCTCCTGCTGCTCTTCCTTTTCGCTCCAGCCACACTGGCCTCCTCGTGCCTTCCACGTGTGAGACACTCTCCCGTCTCAGGGCATTTGCACCTGCCTTCCCCCTGCCAAGCACGTTTTCCCACATGTCAGCTGCACTGCTCACTGAAATCTTTCTCGGCCACCCTAGTTAAACTACATCCGCACTGCCTTCCTGCACCCACCTCCGACCGTCCCCGCAGTGCACACCCTTCCTCTGGGCTCCGGATTCCACTCACTGTCTGTCCACACCTGTCAGCTGCAGGGAGACGGGCACTACTGCCTGTTTTACTCTCTGCGGTTTCCTCAGCTCTTGGAATAGTGCCGTACACTGTAGGCGCTCAATAAATACCTGTTGAATGAATGCATGGTGACTATCAACCCTCGTCAGACTTGGCAAAAGTGTCAGTTAACAAGTCACTCAATTTCACAGACTGAGGATGTAAAGAATTAGAGTGTATTTCTCCTAAGGCGTCCCAGTGACACAGCACTTCGTTGACAACTTCATTGCCAGAGCTACAACTAATGTGACAGGTAGCCTCATTTCCGATTACCAGGTGCATGGCGTTAGTATTCCTTTAAAAATCATAGATGAGAAATTAGCAAGTCTGAATGGAAATGTCGCCATGCAGAGCACTGGGAAAGATTATTTGAAGAAAAATAATCTACCATTTTATAGCTGATCCCATTGAATAAAGAATCTTGTTACTATTAGTTGGAGAATCAGGTTAACTTTGCCTGAGGGAAATCACACCAGAAATCATCTCTATCTCTGAGGGTTGGTTGCGCCAATGATGAATAAGAAAACAGCCACGCCACACCTGTTGAGCAAGCACCTGCCACGCCCTCCCTGTCACCGCAGGCCCTTGAAGAGCCCTACACATCCTTGGCTCAATTCCGGTCGGAACTTCTACTCACCGTTTGCTTTGGCCCTGATCTCAGGGAACCGGTTCACCCACCCACACGGCAACTGCAGCCAGACACGTTAGCCAGACGACTTATCTCGCTAAGACCTTGGGGAGGACTCCAGATGCATTCTGCATTAATCAGCACTGATGTTCTATCCCCATTTACAGGCTGTCCTAATCCTCTCTATTTTATTTTGTGTTCTAAGACTTAGAAAGCGCTGTACAGAAATAATTCTGGGTGTCATATTCATGTATATTGCATCATTTCACACTCAAGGGTGAGGACCTGAATTTCAGCTAACGCCAGCCTATTTTAGCACTTTCCATGTGCCACACTGCAGGGTGTTTACACCTCATGGAAACATGAGACTATTCTAGTGCTGCTCTGAGACAGGGCACTTCCTAATGGCTGTTTTTTGAAGTATTCAAGTCAGGCGAGATGTTGGTACCCTGCAAGAGCTATTAGCTACAAATCAGAATGGCTTTGGAGGTTGGCATCTGCAAGGTGCACCCACTCCTGAACCCGCAAAGCAACTCCTCTCAGAAGTCAACACATCTCTAAAGGCACTGCCAGGTGAAGGTAGGAAGGCACAGAACATGGACCTGAGGCCCCTTCTCACCACTCCCACATTCAGACCCTGCACAGGCTTCCCGCCTGCTGCTGGGCTGGGCCTCTCAGCTTTTCCTCCTCTCTCTCCCAAGGCCTCTGCGGTAGCTCGGGCCTCTTCCATTCCCACCCAGAGTCCACCCAAGTGCCTCCTGGTCTCTCAGCCTCTCATCACCCCTTCCCACTTCCCACAGCTCTGCGGCAATCTCCTCCTTTCAAACCCCTGTATTATTTCCCCGCCGGCGGTGAATGAAGAAGAAACTTCCTCAAAGTCAGGGGCTCTCAAGCTGTGCTGCCTGGACCACATGAAAATTCCTGTTTGTACGCGGAAGGGTAACTCACAATGGTCTGCTGGGCTTATCACCGTAGATGAATATTTATGCCTTGACAATACCTGCACAGAAAATTACATACTGCAATTTCAGAAGTAGCATTAGCTAAGTAGCAAAATGAAATTATGGTAATAAACAGATTTACTAAATAGTTGGTGAGTTACTATATAGCTCATTGTATTCACACCATATAGGTATGTTTCTCACTTGGACAGTTAACACCTGATCATAACTCTCCACAAAGGGAACTGGCTGACAGATACATTTTGTTTGTCCTATGCAAAAAAAAAAAAAAAACAAACAAACAAAACAAAAACCAACTATGGACAGTTTTCTGAAAATGGGAGAGTATCACATAGAAATCCAGATTTCCAGCTTTATTTAAAAACAAAAGAAAAATAAGAATACCTAGAAACTGTAGGTCCACAGTCAGCAGAAACTGAGCAATATGTCTTTGTATATGCCACAGTCTCCACCACTCCTTATTGTCTCACATGCCCCCACATTTCAATTTCTGGCATTGCCTGCCTGGACACTGTAGGCATCTGAGTTTGCAACTCTTGCCGCAAGTCTCCGTGCCACTCCTGATCTTCAGCCATCACTCCTGTATCATTTTTTATTGTGGACTCTCTTGGCCTTTGCCAACTTCAGGAACTCCCTGACTCCATCTGCCTTGATTCAACATCCATGTACTAAGACAAAAGAGCTTTTTACCTGGAGCTGCAACATAGTTGCCACTCTGAGTATTTCTCTTTTCAGCTGTTTTTCCCCCTCATTTCTCTTCCTATCTGCTTGCATTGTTCAGAGCCAAAATGTGGGTGCTAAGTGAGAGAAAATGATCTGCTCCCTCTCAAAATGGCATCAGGGAAAGGGTGTTACACTCCACTCCTCTATGAGAGCAAGGTCTGGAAATTCCACACAAAGCCCAAACAGACCTAAAACATGGCCCTACTAATGTGTTTTCCTGGGGCTGGGCACTCAGAGGAACACAACAAAAGGAGGGAGGGGGACCTGGAGTGGAGTCCCTGGGGAGAGGGAGGGTAGGGGGGGGTTTGCAGATTTAACTCTTCCCTGCCCACTCTACGGAAAGCATGCTTGTAGACCTAGGCGTATAAACTCACCCACTGAAACATACAACGACCTTCCCTGAAGGAAAACTTCCTAATCAACCATTACATACGGGGAATAGTCTGACCGACACCAGTTATTTTTTTACATTCCACATCAGTGGCATCAACCAGTGGTTCTAAACTGTAGCCAGCACCAGAATCGCCTGAGGGACCTGGTAACACACCACATCCTGGGTCCCAGCCCCAGGGTTTCTGACTCTGTGGGTCTGGGGTGGGGCCCGGGGAATTCACATGCTTAAGTTCCCTGGTGAGGCTGATGCGGACAAAGTAAGTTCAAGAACGATAGTGACAAGCTGTTGGGAGGCACCACCACGTGTATGTGGCTGGGAAAGGGTCTCTCGACAATCTCAGTTTAAAAAATCAGGAGCCAGGTACAATCATCGTGTATTTACAGGCGATCATTGGATGTCCCCATTGGGCAGTGCCAAGTAAGAATGAAGAATTTCTCCACCTCCGAAATGGGTCTTTCTTTACAGATCAGCTCTTCAGATGACTTTTCCACTTGGCCTAGGGCTGCTTGTAACCAAACCACTTCATATCACATGTCTCCAGACGTCTTACTCACAAGGAATATTTATGTTTTTTTAAATACTTATTATGAACCATTTTAGGCTTTAGTGTAGTCAGTCATTTTCACAAATACTGCTCACAGCCGTGTCATCTGCTCGTGGTTAGTTTGAGACTCCAGCTGGAATTCATGTTAAGATGGTGCTAACAACGGCAACAGGTGTTACGGCACTTGAAGCCTGGCCCACTCGCCACATTAAACTAGCTTTCCCTCTGCTGCCAAGATCGCGCTCCAGGTCGTCCTTAAGACACTGTAATATAAAATTACTATGAGGGCAGAAAAGACTGTTAGACTAACACAGGTTCAAGTTGGAAAGACACGCACACGCGCACGGGCACACGCGCATTCTCTCCTAAACCCCCAAGCCCTGAATTTCCCCTCTGCTGCAAATCTCTGAAAATAGGAAATAGAATGTTTCCTTTCACTCAAACGGTTTTCCTCAGGAAAGCATGATTCAGATTATCATGATCAGGGCACTGGCTGACGGAGAACATTTCGGGAGTTCCCTGAGAGGGCTGAGGGATACTATCCTGAAGGTGGGGGGTAGACAGACTAGGTGTGCGTAGTGAGAGAAAGCTTCCAGGTTATTCTAAGCCTACCTGCCTTCAATTCCCTGCCACGCCCTCCTCCCCTGTGAGATGAACTCTTTAAAAATGTGTTCAACTCTTACCCGTTGAAAATTTCTCAAGATACCAGCTATTCAGTCAAAAGTACGGTGGCTCTATTCACTAAAGCAAAAGCAAGACAGTCTGTCAGCGGAGCAGATATTTAAAATCAGATCTCTCTACCACTTCCTTTGATTCAAATATTTTTTAAGTTTTCATACAGAAAAAGCTTTCTAATTTTTCCAACCTACTGATCTGCGTTCTAAGGAACTATTTTTGCTCTAATAAACACAACTGCATTTGCCCTGTGATCCCAGGTTAAAAACTGTTCAATCAGCCATTTGATGTCAAAGAAAACAAACTAGGCTAAGTCCACTTCCACAAAAACCCTATTCATAGATGAATAAACAGCTTCAGAAACTGTAGCTCCCAGCAAAATGTGCCAGAAAAGAACAATGACGTGCACAAAGCATGTGAATGCAGAAAGAAAGATCGCCGCTCTCCTTTTCAGTGACGAGAGTAATCAGGATGAGGGGAGGGCAGGGAGCTGTCGTAACACTGGCCGGGAAAGAACACATGCCTTGAGGGCTCCCAATTTCAAATACGATTTTACAATTACTGGGATGTGAAGCTATCAATGAACCAACTGTACCTAGAACTTGGCTTCTCAGATGCTGGAGCCTCCAAGATACCATCATCTCCAGAATACTGCAGGGCCTTCCAGCTGGACTCCTGAATTCACTTCTGCCCCAAGAACGCAAAGCAGATCAAGTCACTCCTGTGCCTTCTAAAACAACTAGAAAAAAATGGCCAAGGCCTGCCCAAGATGAGACGCCACACGACCTGGCCTCTGTGTGTCTCTCTAGGCCCATCTCCACCCACCACCACCTCACCCATGCCCTTCGTGACTCCACCACACTTCCTCTCCTCAAACACGCCAAGCTCGTGCACGCCGCAGGGCCTTTGCACTACCTGTTTTTCTGCCTACAACGCTCTCCCCCCTAACTTGGCAATGGCTGGTTCCTTCCTGTCATCATGTCTCAATGGCATCTTCTCAGGAGCCACCCCGATGACACCCTCCAAAAATGCCCCCAGCCGCTCACCTTCACATCTCTGCTTTACTTTGAGCTGATCAGTAGCTGATATTTTCTTGTTCCTCTGTTCTGTGGTGGTGCTGGTTGATGGTATTGCTGTTTGTCCTCCCCACCTCTCCCACATTGAAGCAGGGACCCAGTGTGACCCCGGCACCTAGAACACAACTGAACTGCCAGCACCTACAATGATACCTAGAACTTAGTAGGTCCTCAGAGAGCTGCCACTAAACCTTTCTGTGACCCAGCCTTCATCTAAAACATACAAGGTCCTCAAAGGAAATGAGAGGAAACTGTCAAACAATGAGAAGGCAGAACATGGAGTTGATTTAACTTACCACCTATATACCAATAAAAGGGTGATGGGTTGTTGTAAATTTTTAGTAAGCATGTAAAAGGTGACTATCAACCAAACTTATTCTTGGGCAATAATAGGTTTGTGAAGATTTGGATTATGCAAAGTGCTGTCCCCACGTTACCTCTTTCAATGCTAAGTAAAATTCTGTGACTTGGTTATTTTATCAGTCCCAGTTGCCAGATGAGAAAACTAAGGAAGGCTTGGAGGAGGTAATTTACTCACCTAAACTTTTGAACCAGTTAGTGCCAGGTACTGAATTTGAATCCAGTTCTATTTTATTTCAAAGCCTATGTGTTGTTCCCTATAACTGTCTAAACTTCTCTTCCAAAGCAGTTAAAATGAAGATGTGAAGAATCAAAGCAGACACGAAATGGGGTTTACAAAAGTTGTGGGTGTTGCTTAAAAAAGTTAAATGTATTGTGAGTCTGTGTGTTATGATTCTACCAACTAGAAATGTTAATTGTATCAGACAAAAGGTTTGTAATATGACACTCAAAATAAAAATAAAAATTAGCCCTGGCTGGTGTGGCTCAATGGATTGAGTGCCGGCCTGTGAACCAAAGGGTTGCCGGTTTGATTCCCAGTCAGGGCACATGCCTGGGGGGTTTTGGGCCAGGTCCCCAATAGGGGGCATGAGAGAAGCAACCACACATTGCTGTTTCTCTCTCTTTCTTACACTCTCTCTTCCCCTCTCTCTAAAAATAAATAAATAAATTCTCTAAAGAAAGAAAAGTAAAAATTAGATAGAGTCAAAAGAGAAGTCACTCCATCACTGACTTGCATTCTGAAACAATAAAACACAATAAACTACAATAAAAACAAATTAACTGGCAGTAAGTACCACAAATACTAAAAAGGTCAGGTCCAAAATATGTAAGGTCCTACTTAAGCTGTGGAATTAAAAAAAGAAATAAAAAAGGAAAATTAAGAAAAGGTACATCTCACGACTATAAACCCTAAAGGGATAATCGGGAAACACAGAAGTGGGAAGTTCTTTGAAGTCGCCCCTTTCCCACACTTGCCAATTAGGAGAGAACCGACTGCACCCGCCTGGGCCCGCGGAGGAGGAGCCAGGGGCTGGACAGAAAAACAGAACAGAAGCCTGTGGAGCACAGCCCAAACTCCTGGCCTTTGACCGCCAATGACTCATTTAACATCCAAAAGCCTGTTTTTTCATCTGCCACGGAGGCTGTGCATGTCTTGATCTTGTGACAAGAGTCAAGTAGGAACAAATACGGGAAAACTCTGCAGAGGCCGAGGACAGAAAACTTGCTTTATTCATTAAGAGCCCAGAGTATGGCTAAACCAGTGGCTAAAACTCCAGGAACAGCACAGAATGAGAGTAAAGAGAGAAAGCAAGGTGTGAAGATGAATGTCCCAGAGCTAGAAGACCACAGGCTAGGAAAGGTCAAAAGCCAAGGCAGTGCCACCGAAGTGGTGGCACAGAAAAGGGAGGCCCCCGCAGCTCTTCGAGTGTGATGTGAACTCAAAGCGGGGGGGGGGGGGGTGTGCAAGAAGGGGTCACCTCCCCATCTCCAAGGACTCAGAACCGAGACACCTCGCTTCGGCACAGCCCATACTTTCAGATTTTGAGACCGGCCCTGGTCATTTATTCCTGAATGACATTCAGTGTCCTTTTCCATCAACCAGGAAATCTCCCCCCAAAATCAACTACATGTGATGAACACCATGCAGTCACCGGCCCAAAGCTCATCTCATCCTTCAAAGTCTCCCTGAGGATCCTGCGGGCAAACTCCAACCACAGCCCACTGGCCACCCCGCGATGTTCTTCTTACTACTTGTCTTAAAAAAAAAAAGTTGTTATGAGAACTCTTCAAGTCCCAAGGAAGACGTAAGAAATCTCAGAGGCACGATCTCGTTTAGTTTGCTCAGAATTACCTGATGCTGTTGCTAGGTGGTGACTATAAATATAAGCACACACCCTAAGATTAACTTTTTGCTTTACTCAGTGGCCTGGAGGTCAAGCACCCTCAAATTAACTGTCATCACTGGAGAACTTAAATAAAATAGATTGAGCCCAGGTCAGATCGGAGAGCAGGACCTACCAACAAAGTGTGAAGACACGTTTGCAGCGGCGTGCTAGACCGGTGCTTCTCAATCTGTGATGAGCACATGGGTCACCCGGGACCTGGGTAAAATGCAGACTCGGATTCACTGGCCTGCGAGTCTGCATCTCCAACAATACCGCAGGTGATACAGGTGCCACAGGTGGACAGCAAGAGTCAGTCCTAATGCTATGCCCACTGGAAGTCCCATGACTATAAGAAAAACTTGAGAAAATATATTTTGAAGGTTCATGATATTGACAAGAGGCATCTATCCTTTGGCTAACTGGGACCCTTCCTGCAGCTGCAAGCCCTGTCCGGCATCCTCTGAGTGGTGGGCAGATGGCAGGGAAATCTCTTGGGCACCGACTGCCCCCTGAGTGGAAGGCGTCAACCTTATGACAGACCATTTACATCCTGGAGCTATAGGATAAAGAGGAGAGGAAGCAATAAAAACGAGGAGTGGTGATTTATTGAGAACTTACATGAGACCATACAGTCAGGGGTGGGACTGGGATATGAACCCAGAGTCTGATTCCAGAGCCCACAATGGCACAGACAAACTCCACTGCCTGGTCCAGGCCGTGTGACGAAGCGACAGCGAGGAGTGAGAGGAGAAGAGCACTTAAGAGCACCAATACGGGACAAATTCTCTCTCTCTCTCTGCTTAATTTCTTCATCTTTAATACGGGCTCATAATGGTTCGCACACCTTACTGGGTTTTCTGAGGATTAAATGAAGTCTAAATAAAGTACGTAACCCTGTGTCTGACACTTAATAAATGCTTCAGCTATTATGATAACTTTCCAGTTATTATGATTAAGAAACCTTTACTGAATTATGTGGAAGGCACGGTGCCATGAACCATGGACTCATTTGGTTTACAAACAGCTTTCCTGACACACACCAAATCTGCGGGGTAAGGCACACGTCCACTGCTGTCCTCCACCAGCCCACGGCACCAGTCACTCACACTCTGGAATCCTGCAGGTCTAGTCCATGCGGTGAGATCCCGAGTCCTCTAGGCATGACCCTGGCAAGAACCTCCTGAGCAGACGGAATGGAATGATGTCCAACTGCCTGAGGTCAAACTCTGCTCTGTCACTTTCGGGATATGTGACATTGGTCAAGGTGCTTAACCTTTCTGTGCCTCAGTTTCCTGGCTGCAAAATGGAAATAATAGTTCCTATCTCGAGTGGTTGCGCATATTAACGGCGCTAAAACCTGTATATTGCTTAGCCTGACACATTGCTAATATTTAGTGAGGATATACTGATACTATGATCCATCAAGGACAGTACAGCTAAAGATTAATACAAATAATAACAACTAGATGAATTAATTCATTCTGTACACATCAACCTTTTTCTTAATGCATGCATCTGTTTAACAATATCAACATGAGCTCTGAATGGAAAGCTTTCCACAATGCCCATGGTCCCTGCAGCCATACTCATGGGCTACCAAGAGTGGCAAAGTCTACATGAAGAGCTGCTTATCAGTAGGATGTATTTATAAAATGGGGGTTGGGTAAAGAGATTAGCAAAGAGAGCTGAAAATGGTCCCATAAGCCAACAAGTTTGCATACATCAATAGTCCATTTAAAAAGTCAAATACTTTCACATCACTACACGGGAAATATCCAAGTAATGCACTGTACTGTGGAACTGGGGAGCATGCGGCCTCTTGTCATCTAAAAGTTAGCCACATACTTGCTCCTTTTGTCTTTCTAGATTCCAACACAGAAAGTATCCAGGTCATTCTCTGAGGCTGTACTGAAGAGTCCGAAAGGGCACAGGCATGCTGTATAAAGTTGTCACGTGCTAACCACAGGTATGTAACCTAATCAGCGTCCAGGGCTCCGGGCACCCAGATACTGGAACTCCGTAATCGCCGCAGCAGGAAAGTTTCCCTGGCTGAAAGCAATCTTAACCAGGCCAGAACGTCAAGGCAACTGAACACCAAACTAATTTAGATCTGCTCTTCCTTTCAAATGCTAAACAAACATAACAGGATGTGAATTTACACTTCTCTCCCAATCCAAAGAGGAACCAAAAAAAAAAAAGAAAAAAAGACAAATCTGGAGGGTGTGAAGATCTCACTCCATAATCTTCCTGTGTGCCTGTTAGCATTTTTCTGGTTGTACATTATCAAGGCGGCTGGCAGAGGCTCAGCAAAGCCAGAGTGATAAGCTGTAACCTTTTCCTTCCTGGGGAGCAGTACCGTGCAACAGAATGTGAGCCACAAATGTGAGCCTCTTGTGCAAAATTTTAGGAGGGACATGTAAGAAGGTAAAACTAAACAGGTGAAATTAATTTTAGTAATAAATTTTATTTAACCCAATGTTTCCGAAATACTGTCATTTCAACATGTAATAAGGATTAAGAACGACTAAGGGGATAGTTTGCATGCACTTGCCCTGTGTACTTGACATTGAGAGAGTACCACAATCCTGACCAGCCACATTTCAAGGGCTCAAGAGCCACACGTGGCGGCTGGCTACCACATTGGACAGAGCAGCTTTCAAATTCAACGGCTGCTGAAATCACCAGTTTCTTAGGTAGTCTCTATGATATACAGGTAAAATAGACAGACCAACCCAGTGTGGGCAAGTGGCTAGATGGAGAACTTAGAAGCATTTTGAATGGGGGAACAAACCCTTTTCAAAATGGGCTCTGGGAATTTACAGCTTTTATGTTAATGTTTTGTCCCGAGCACTGACAATGCTATTCACTTTTTACCCAGTGGACAAGTATTTGTGGTTTTCATCTTCGTTTTAAGTAAGAGCCCAGGAAATTCTCATCACTGGACAAACCTCTTTTAGGGGCAGAGCCATCCCTTCCCCTTCCCAGAGGAGCGGGAAAGGGCCAGCACCCACTGACACACCCGCACCTCCCCCTCCACGTGGTCGCTGTCTCCCGCAGGCCTGCCAGAGGAGATGGAAGCCGATCAGTGTCCACTACCTCCCGCCCTGGGGGAGACAGTTTGAAAGATGACCCCATCTGACCGGTGTCACCTACCTCCCCAGCTCACTGTGATGACCAAGGGCAATAACAGAGAGAGAGCTCTTAGCAAACCGTAAAGCGCTCTACAACTCTAGTTATTATTGAGAAAGGACATCATTCCTCACCTGAAAGAACAGACAGAAGAAGGAGGGGGAAAAGGCGTGGCTTCAAACAGAGATGCTGAGCGGGGGGTGGGGGAGGGGGGGAGGCAGGTAAGGGACCCATGAAAATATTATTGCTCTTGGTGGACTTGGTTCTCTTGGAGGAATACAAAGAGGCCTGAGAAACCTCTGTTCCTTTTTTTTTTTTTTTTCTGGAAATCTTGGGAGGGAGTAAAAAAGTACGCGTGACAGCCCAGAGTATACAAGCTTCTACCCTCGCTGCATCATCCATTACCTTCCCACCCGACTGCCTCCCCTTATTCCAAATAAGCATGAGTCAGGTCAGTGGTTCAAAACAGATGTCTTCTTCCCAGGGGCTCACTGTGGCCTAAACACGCAGCGCCACCGGGGGTACTGGCGCCTTCCCGTCGCAAAAGTCACCGAGTCCCGGGCCGTCTGGCTCACTGTTTCTGCCCGGCGCGAAAGCCTCAGTGAAAGCCGGCACTGCCCTCTCAAACAGAGCCTCGGCGCGCGGCCGGAGTCTCCCTATACCTGTCCAACCGCCGCGTCATGCCTGCGACTGCTCCGGGCAGGCGGCATTTACGAGGTCCGAGGGGAGTCACCCACACAAAGGCGCTTTGTGCCTCGCGTTCCAGGACGGACGGCCAGGGCACCGGGCACCTCACCCAAGCGGTGCAGAGAGCGCTCCCCGCACCCCAGTCCCGACACTGGCACCCCGAACAGTCCCCGTCAATAGAAAGACCATCCTTACTCCTTGGTTTAAAGATGGGGTTCCCCTCGGCTTGGCACAACCCACAGCCCCGGAAGCAGGAACAGGAGCGAGGGGCTCACAGGCCCCTCTGAAGAAGT
This sequence comes from Micronycteris hirsuta, assembly GCA_004026765.1. Taxonomy (NCBI): domain Eukaryota; kingdom Metazoa; phylum Chordata; class Mammalia; order Chiroptera; family Phyllostomidae; genus Micronycteris; species Micronycteris hirsuta. The sequence goes on from PVJI01000618.1 coordinate 23,331, forward strand.
TTGCGTTGTCGCCGCGCTGTGCTCTCGAGGCTTCTCGACTGCAGGAGGGACCGGGCACCCCCTACCCCAGCTCCCCACCCGCCCCATCTCCCGGGCTGCAGACACCGCCCCCGGGGCTGCTCACCTCGAGTCCAGTCCACCACTTGCTTGGGGCTCCACTTGGTCACGGGTTCCATGGTAAAAGGCTTCTCTCCCAGCTGGGCTAGAGTCGGCGGTAAAGTCCTGCTGCCCGCGTCCACTGTCCTTCCCAGAGGGCGCACCCTGCGACTGTCCCCGCGCCCCGTCAAGGATGCATGGCCGCGGTCAGCGAGTCATCCCAGCGCGGGGCAGCGCGGCGCTCTCCGGGGCACACGGGACAGCCCTGCAGCTGCTCCTCCAGCTGCCAACGTCCAGCTGCAGCTCCTGCTTCCGCCACCACCAGGAGCCCTACACAGCTGCTGCTCCTGGGTGACTGAAGCTACAGGGACACGGGCCGCAAGCCCAGACCCCCTGGACTCTCCTGGCCAGCCGCTCCCCTCCCCGCCACTCCTCTGCGCTTATGGCTGGGGCCACCCGCTCCGGTTCTCGGGCCGCGCGTTCCTCTCCCGCTGCAGCTCCTCCTCTACGCGGCGTGCTCTCCCTGGGTCCCTTCGCAGCCTGTGCTGGCGTCCCGAGCCTTCCCGCCTGCAGGTCCCACCTCCCGCGCCTCCCTCTTGGCCGCACCAGGGTAGAGAGTAGAGTAGAGCCAGCGCACTCGGGTTACAAAGTTTCAGCTCCGGTCGCTGCTGGCAGAATAAAAGAGGGGGCGGGGCCGAGGCCCGGCGAAACTCGTGGGTGGGGGTGGGTCCGCCCCAAATGGGCGACTCCGGTTACTTTCCCTCTCTAAGCCCTGGGCGCACACACCCCGAGCGTCCCGGGTCGTACTTTCCTTTTCAAGGGGCGGGTTGTAGACCGTGCGTGCTTCCTGGAGAGCCCGCTGGCTTGGGTGAGGCGCGGGTCCTATTGGTAGCTCAGCAGTCTGTCTCAGTGTGAGCAACAATACACTCAAAAAAAAAAAAAGGAAAAAAAATCTGCTTCTCCTGTTCATTTCAAAATCTTCGTGTCGCTATTGCCCTGCAAATGAAGTCTTCCTTATATTTAATTTCTTACGGTAAAATTATATTACTTTATATTTTGGAAGACATAGTGGCAATTTAAACTCACTTCTCTTTGAATACTACTGCAATAACTTCGCCACCAAAATGAGTCATAATAAATTGGTTATATATTGCCGTATTATAATATTCACATGTGCAAAGTGAGCAAATGCACAATTGGGAAGTTGTCAGCCCCCCTCCCTCAAAATAGCATGTGCACAATGTCAGTGATTGACAGGAGGCGGCACACTCCTGGGACTCAGTCTGGGGCCAGGGCTACCCCGATTTGAGGCAAAAGCCAAAATTGAAATATTTACCTTTCCTCCTTCAAGCCCCGCCCCCGCCCCCTGCATCTCCTCTCCAGCCCCAACGACCTCTACCTCCCACTCATAGAGATTCTTTTGGCACTTAATGTAACGAGTCTTACATTCAATTACGGTTCATTTATTTACATCTTCCCTCCCCTTGGAGACTGCTCACCCTTTGACGGCAGACCCTACCACCTACCTAGCTGGTAGCGCCTAGTGTGGACTCAAGGGTGCAGTTGACGCTTATTCATTCAATAAACACCTGTGAATGCCTCCTGCGTTCCAGCCACTGCGCTCATTAAATATTTGTTGAATTGGTGTGATATATACTGTTGATACGGGTCTATTTGGACGGGCATGTTGAAAAGGTGGCTAGCAGCAGGCCTAAGCATCTGTTGTATAGTGTGATGAGCTAGGATAAACAGGAAGAAGAAATATTTTAAAAGGTAAAACAATATCAGACCCACCTTCCATGAAACTTATCAATAGGACTAAGGAACCACAACAGCACAGAGATACACAGCTATCAAATGCAAAATGATTTGAATTTTTTTTTCGTAGCAAGAGTTATTGGCAGATCAGGAAACTTTGCAAAGGCAATAATAACATCACTGGTAGAGAAAATGTCTTTTTAAAAAATGACCCTTTAGCCTGGCTGACATAGCTCAGTGGATTGAGTACAGGCTGGGAACCAGAGAGTCCTGGTTCGAATCCCAGTCCGGGCATATGCCTGGGTTGTGGGCCAGGTCCCCAGTGAGGGCCATGTGAGAGGCAACCATATACATTGTTCTTTCTCCCTTCCTTCTCCTCTATCTGAAAATAAATAAAATCTTTTTTAAAAAATGACCCTTTAAACATAATAACATCAGTTGTTAAGCATCTTTATGACAATAAGTTGGGAGAAGGACCTTGACATTTGTCCTTGGGTCCCCTGGAAAAAGTAACCAGTCTTGCCCACACCTTTAGTTACGCAATCACTGTATGCCGTGTCATTTTTTTGTTATGATTACAGTGACCACATAATTTATCTCCAAAAAAAATAAATAAAAAATAATTTATCTCCAAACCAAGATATTCCTGAATGTGAAAGGAGATCTATCGATACTTACTTTGGAATAACATAAGTATGTTGAGCCACATGTTCCCTGTAATTATGAAGAGAGGCCAAGTGTTAATGATTTTGCCATAGAATTTTCTCTTGATGTTTTCACAGTGTTTTCAAATACATTTGCATTAGTCATTACTAGAGAGTTAAAAGCTAAAATTCTGGGAGTCAAGCAAGAATTTTGCAAAATTTCACCCCCACTGAGTCAATACACTGTCCATACTCAGGACAGAAGTATATCATAGCTAAAGAGGAAGGCCAGGCTAAAATCTCTAAAGGGAACATCAATGAACTATCTAAATGAATTAGCATTCAGTTTACACTTCCAAGTCCTGGAGGCTAATTACTATTTAAATAAGGCCTTCTACCTTAATTACAGCTGTTAGCATGTGAAAGTTTTAGGAAAGCCTGTCTTCCTGTCTGAAAGGCAAATTTGACAATATCCAAAGTCACTGATGATGGCAAATAATAAAGGCGGAATCTTAGGTAAATCACCTTGGAAGTTAAAGTGGTACCAAATGATCAGTTACAGCTTTGCTGAGTTTTCTCCCCTGCTAGCCCTAATCTGTAACTATGCTGTTACATTGTACATGTGTGCACAGTACCAAACCGCAGCTATGCCATCTTTTTCAGAAGCAGACCTCCTCCTTGGCACCTTGATGTTTACCACACGCAGTTCTGGACACTTAACCAGGAGCTGAATAAGTTCTTTTTTAAACTGAATTGAACTCATGCCCTGGCCAGGTAGCTCAGTTGGTTAGAGCATTGACCCCATATGCCAAGGTTGCAGGTTTGATCCCTGGTCAAGGCACATACAAGGATCAACCAGTCAATGCCCAAGTAAGTGAAAAAACAGATCTCTTTTTCTCTCTCTAAAATCAATACATAAAGTTTTCTTAAAAATTGAATTGAACTTGTAGAAGAACTGATACTAGAGCCCAGGTCTCCTAGGGTTCTCTTTCCAGCTTCCTGCTTTTTCTGACTTGGGGTCTCCTTATATATTTATATCATTTATTCAGTCAATAAAATATTTACTCAGTACTTGAAAGACACTAACCTAGGCACGAGGAAGATTCAGAACACATGCAAGTAGCCCTTATAAATTGAAGGCATCATGTGATTTCTGTCCGGGAAGGGGTTCTTCTATAGTCTTCAGTCAGAGGGAAGGACCCTGGGAGAACCAGACAAGGGAGTTTTAAGGATGGATGTGATATTCTCATCTTGAGCCAGTCCGTATTTTGTTATTTGTTCTATTTGAGAACTAGGAATGGAGCATTTTGGGTTAGTGGTTATGCATAGAATTTATCTGATAAACATGAGAGGAGCAAAACAAGCAAACTTTTCAACAAATTATTGGTTTGTAAAGACCCAGGCTCCTTCCCCAGTCCAAAACATGGGAAAAAATGAATAAGAAAAGCAAGAGGCTCCAAATATTACACTTTATCTCACAATCTAAGATCATTATTTTCTTCTCATCACATTGCTTTTCCTACTATTTTCAGAACATGCAAAATTACTTAATATTTTCCTCACATACAGTTGTCTCAGGCATGCCTCTTCTGTTATCTTTTATCTTGGGAGACACCCATTCTTATCTATGACATCACCTCAGTGCAAAGCCATTAGTTAACTAAATACCCAGGCTGCTGATGATCCTGTCTTTCATTTAATTCCATTTGGTCTGAATTCTTCACACCATAGTAATGTAGTTTTTTTCCTAAATATGCCAGGTTTCCTATCAGATAATTCAGGTAGTAAGTCCTCAATTTTTTGTTTGTTTTCTTAAGTCTCACAAATGCTGCCCTACTTATTGGATTCTTTTGATCATTCAGTCATTTTAATGAAGTCATCCTAGAGCTGGAAAACTGATATACGGACTTTTTTTTTTTTCCTGAGCCCTGTCTGTAACTCAGAGATCCATGTCAAGTGGGTAAACATTCAAAACCCTCACCTACTTTAAATCAGACTTGGAGAAAGTGATTCAACGTTTCTAACCCAAAAAAGAGAAACGTCGACACTGGTAAATCCCATTTTCCAGGGTTTGGAGCGGTATTTTTGAAGAGTTGTCCTAGGAGGCAATTACTCACAAAAGAGCTGTGCTCCATTTCCTGCAAGTGCTCAAACAGCCAACAAAGGTGCACGCTAGAAAGGGAGAAGGAGCAGTCAGGCCTACGTCTCCCCCACGGATTTATGATACTTTTCGTTCCAGCTATCAAGTTGCAGACTGTCCACAAAGAATAGAACGCCATCTGTACCAGTCATTCCTGCAGTATCCATTTAAGTTTGCGACTCCTTATCTCCCAGCAAGTACATGTAATACCAAGAGTTTCAGACTCAATGATTTTTGTTTCAGACTTAAGTTTCATGCGGATAATAACAGGTGGGGGAGGGGGGAAGATTAATGAAAATCATTCTAAACCTCCAAATAAAACCACAATCTAATTTAGACCGAATAAACTCGTAGTATGAGAATAAAACATGGATTTGAGTATCATGAGCGCGCTAAGCTCAAACTTTACAAAATTCTCTGAAGTATTAACGAGAACATAAAAATAATTTTATTTACTAGTCTGTGTTTTTTGAATTTGAGTTTAGCATAACAGAAATATTTTATAATGCCATTTTAAATCAAATAGAATAGATGAGGCTCCAAACTATAGTTAAGCAGCTTTAGTGAACTATGGGTTCAGTCTAAAAGATGTTTGCTCTTTCACTACTTAGCTACGATTGCATAAAGAGAGAGAAAATTTCTTCCAGTTTTGTTCTACCAAGGGTATTTCAGTTCTGCAGCCACTGCTAATCCACACGTCCAGGTTTTCACTAAAAGCACATGGATGCCTCCCATTTGGGATCCTCGGACATCTGAGCCTATAATGGGACCCTACTTTTTAACACTCCACAACTTGACCCTTGTATTTGGAAATTCTATAATCATTTGGGGAGGGGGAAGGCAGTAAGAAAAAGAACATACGAGAAAAGCAGGAAGTGTTTCGGTCCACTTCAACATCAAAAGGGAAAGGATGAAAATTAATACCAATCAGTGTTTTCCTGGACGGAGTCAGATGATTCCATAGGATTTTAAGAGCACTCCCAAAGGTCTAATTGAACAGGAAAACTCACACTTGTTGCCAAAAAGTCAGTGAAATGGTTATTGAAACCCACAACCAGCTCACAAATGACAGCAACAGTCACAGGGCTCATTCTACTCTGGAAAAAACTCTCAGATTGAATTTCTTTTTTCCATTTGCGTTCCATATAACTTTTGCTTTCAGTCACAGAGAAAGGGCGTTATACCCATTCTTTTCCCACTTTTTTCTCCTTCTCCTGAGCATAGTCCCGGAGAAGCCGTTGGGGGGTGGGGGTGGGGGAGATCCTAGGAGCTGGAGGAACCTCCGTTGGGAGGCCAGCAGAAAGCCTTGGGGTGGTTAAGCTTTTGATACCCGAGACCCAGGAAGTCCCTGCTCTGGGTGGAATGAAACAAAGCGGGAACCTGCCTACAACACCGGGGAGGTCAGCCAGCAGGCTTCACTTCTGCCTTGCTCCAAATGCCATCCCCTGTGGCTGCCACATGGTGGCCGGCGCAGCAGGGCAGGAAACCAGGAGAAATACAGTCACGGCCTCATCTGTCCCCTCTGTGCCCATGTCCTGCAGTTAGAGACCTTCATCTTCACTCAGGTGCTGGCTGGAGATGGCCCTGTTCTCAGAGAATTCATGTTTTGAAGGGAACTCTACTAGGTCCCAACTAGCTTTGTTATCCCAACCTCTTAACCAGGCCATAGCCAGCCAGGTAACCTTGGGCAAGTCAGCCAAGGTTACAAAGGCCTGAAGGATCTTTAATAATGCTTCTAGCTTCAAAATTGTTCTTTCTAGTCATGAGACATCAGTTGTGGAGCACAGAGGAAGGCGGGGGCAGCTTTCCTTGAGGGACTTGATGGATCCTTTCTGGCTGCTCCTGACTCCACAGGGCTTGCAAAGTGGTTGTGTGGCCTCGCTTGCTGACGCTGGCTTTGAAAATAGAAACTTGGGGAGAAAAGGGAGAAGGTTCAAAACTGTGTATTGTTTATAGAAGTTAAAGTAAAATGAAGGTCCGCAATTTGTCAGAGGCTGTCGATAACACCATGGCAGCAAATCATGCTTTGGTCGTCAGACTGAGGATTTCCCTTATGTCAGTATTAAAATAAAATAAACAAAATACCACACGGCCAGAGAAGCACTTATTACTGTAACTACGCACCAGACGCCAACCCTGGCTCCCCCTTGAGGGTGTGGATCCCCAGGACAGAAATGTCAACTGGAGTGAAGCGAGAAGCCCCAATTTCCTGTAGGACCGCTTCCAGCCCCCTTCACCCAGAACTTCTCACAAGCAAACACAGTTTGAAAGTTAATTTCACTGGATTTTTTTTTTTACAACTTATAATCTATGTAGCTCTATGGCTCTCATTTCTCCTCTTTTTTTTTCTCAGATGAAAACATATCCATAAAATGACCTCTAATTAAATTACTATTTTACAAAGAATGAAAATCCAAAATCCATGGTTTTGTTTTTCCAGAAGAAAAAATATATATCCTGGAAGGTTCTAGTCCTAGCTGTGCCCACATCCCTTCACTAGGGAATGTGGGTTTGGAGTCAGAATCAAATCATGTATAAAATCTCTCCTGGCTCTATGTCTGCATAAATTTAACTGTTGCAAGACCACTTAACATTGTTTAAAAACGGGCATAAATACATCTGAGGTTTGCCTCCTCCTCCCCAAAAGAATTTTCAGACAAAACCATGGCTCTAATCAGCACTGGGTTTTTTTTTAATTTTCATTTTGTACCCGTTGTATAAAATCTGATGTCTTTCCCAAACAATGAGCATCCGGCCCCTCAGTCCACACCTCTGTACAACTAGAAATGTCTCGGGTATTCAAGGCGCCTGCCCCGTCCCCCAGCAATGGAATGAAAGAAGAAGTTCCTGTCCTATACCCTTTTCTCTTTCACAACAGCTTCTACCAACAGCTTCTGTTTAGGGCAGAATCTAGGAGTAGAGATGAAATCTCCACATAACTGGCAAGGTCTGAAATTAGACTGATTATCTTTTATATATATATTTTTTTTTCTTATTTCTTCTTCTGCTGGCACTTGCTTCTGCAGTTATTGGCTTTAAAAGTGGGAACAATTCACAGAATGGCACCATCTCCAGTTACTAATTAATTTCCTAAGAACCATAAAAGCATTCCCTTCTGGGAAAGGGGCCCTTTAGAGAGGACAGCAGTCCTTTATCTTCAAAGGCCCGGAGGCTCCGCCCCGTCCATCTCCAGCAGAGCTGCTGTGCTCTGGAAGCTCCCTGGAGGCTTCCTATGGGAGACTGCCCCCAAGGGAGGGCCCGTCCCGCAGAAAAGCTGAAGCTGATGACTTCCAAATTGACCATTTCAGTCATTGAGAGATAAGAGCTGTCACCACACATGGGCCAAGGACGGGGAGCTTCTCGTGTGTCCAGTCAAATATGCAAATTTGATAGCTAAACAACCAAAGGATTACTCCTTCACTCACATGTGTCTATATGTTGCTGATACCATCTGAGTAGCCATACGCAATTTCTCACTGGGTTTCCCAGTTAAAGTGCAGCCAACCGCGACTTCGCATTTTCGTTCCATCACACAGCATTTATGCGCAGACAAACCTGGGCTCCACAGGAGCTGCATTTCTATAGACTATGGATGTCCCACCTAAAGTAACGTATTCGAAAACCAGAGGGGATTTTATTTTACTTCTGAGCCACACGACTTGAGTCTCCCAGTCATGAAACAAATCGTGTTCAAAGCCAATGTAAAGTCATAAGTGATATTTAATTCATCAATACCCCCCACATTTTTAAAGCTCGAATGTTTTCATTGATGAAACCCTAACCAGCACTGACAGCATAGTAGCAAAGCAACCATAGCCATAAGAAAAGAATCAAGCTCAAGAAACCTAATTTTCAATGATCCTTTGTCCAAAAATAAACAACAACAAAAAAAACGGTTGTCAAATAAGGCACTGTATACTAACAAACAATGTATATAAAACATGGCATAACTAATTTTAAAATATCTCTGAAATGTACCATTTCATGTTTTCATATGTTCTTAAATGTTTCAGGGTAATTAGAGTGATTTTTAAAAATATCTCCCAACTCTTGGATAAATCCCCTTCAAGAGGTAGAGCGTAACCCCGCCCCCATGAGTGAATGCATTGCTTCTAACAGAGCACGACAGAAATGGGGATACATGACTTTGGGACAATGTCTTAAAGAATATGTGGCTTCTGCCTCTTCCTCTTGGATCATCCTTGTCAAGGAAAGCAGCCTCCACGGTGTGAGAACGCTCAGGCAGCCCTGCAGAGCCGTGTCTGGGCTGAGGAACTGAGGCCCCTGCGGAAGACCAGCACCAACGTGTCAGCCGCCTGGGAAGCAGCGCTTCCATCCCAGGCAGCCGTCGGGCAGCATCTTGAGTACAACCTCATGAGAGACCCTGAGCTGGACCATTAGCTAAGCTGATCTTGGATCCCTGACTTGTGGAAACTGGGTAAGATAATAGACATGTATCATTTTTAGCTACTAAATCAGGGAGGTAAGTTCTGCAGCAATAGATAATATAGAATATTTGAACCATTTCTATATACATTAAGATTTCTATCACATAAGCATATAATATGTCACTATCTCAAATGTTATTAATTTTTCCATTGTCAAGCTCATCCCATTAGAATATGGGAGTTGCAAGAAAAAATTGTATTTTGTTTAGTGTTTTTCACTTACAGTGAAAAATGATGCATGGCACAGAGTAGGTGCTCAATAAACATTTCTTGAAAGTACAAATCTTTTGATGAATTTGTCATAATCTCTATCAGATAAAGAGTGGACAGTAAAAAAAACCTTTCAACTGTTGTTTCATCAGTAGTAAACTAAATATACTTCATCAAAGCAGTTAATGTTAATAATATTTATAGTATCATTAAGATAATTTTATTATATACATACAGTATCTGTGAAGTCTATTTGTTGACAAAAGGAAAAGACTCCAATGGAGATAAAATTATATCATGTCCACATCATATTAACCAACTAACAAGTAGAAGAAGAGCAAGCTCTACGGAAAATTAAACAAATCTCAAAATAATAATCTAGCACACACGCGCGCGCACACCCCACCAGAATATGGTGTGGGAGAATGGACAAAAAGTTCTCACAAGCATGCAGTGAAGTCTACTGATAATGGACAATGTTGAGAGGCTGTTCCATGAGTGCCACGTGGCAGGTCTTCTGAAAGACAAAGTAGACGGTCCCGTGTTCACTTCCAATACTGCGAAGCTGGGCTGTCCCGGGTGTACTGCAGCCCGGGCAGGCTGGTCAGTTGGCTTCCTTTGTTCTGGCAGCCTTTTGATTTGCATCTCCAGATCCATATAATCAATCTAATTATTTTCCACCCATGTCCAGTTAAATCCTTCCCCACTAAATTGACTCTTTGTTCAAGTGGTACAATTCCTCTGTGCTCTTCCAGCCAGTCATTGCGTCTTTTTACTTTCTTTGAACTCACTGGGCATTAAAGAAGTGCGTGGTAAATGACTGGGCTGTTTTACCATTCAGGTCCAAGACAGCTTTAAACAGTCTGTGATTATCAATTTGACAAGGAGTGAAGAATCTACCACAGGCTCCTATTGTTTTAGGTGAGGTCAATGACATAATACTTTTAAAAGTCAGTATTATTTTCTAAAAGAAAATATAATCCACCCACAAAATGTTTTGGTGGCAGACATGATCATCACACTGGTCTTATGGTAGGGGATTGGGGGAATTGTACATTATTAATGCAGCTCTCTGGCTGAATTGTGTCAGAAACTATGGAAGGTCAGTGAAATCAGAAGGAGATAAACACCTCAAAAGGAGAAAAGGTTAATGCCAGGTCTTGTGTTGTTTGTTTGGGCTAAAAGCAGATTGGCTTACATGTCTTGAAGAAAGTAATCCTGGAAAATAAAAAGAGCAAAAGGGAATGAACATAGAAAAATGATAGCGAACAAATAAGCAGCTACATTTAAAAAAAGACTGAATATTTTTCATAGAAAAATAGTGATTGGTTCTTTATGAATTATGGGTTCCTGGGGAAAGAATTAGAATTGTTGGATGCTCTTATACTTGGAAGAGGAGACCTCAGCGGGGAGGTTAGACAGTGTATATGTGGCCAGGGGGTTCCCATGATGGGCCAAGTCTGGCAACAGGCACATTTCTCTCTTGGTCAATGAGTTTGGAAATTTAAATACCAATAAACACCAAGAGCCAAGTGCAAAAGTTCTCAAATAATCATCGTCCTGGGGGGAAGAAAAATCATGGTAAAACAAAATAAGATCCTGAAATGCATGATCATAGGTCATCAGAACTTTGTCTACTAATATGAATGTAAAGTAGTAACAATAGTAATGCAAATGTAAGGTAATAATAATAATAACAAGCACTGCCAGTCTCTGCTCTCTTACATCCTGCACCCCACAGCCCTGCTCACTGCACACAGCGGGGCCCATGTCCGCTCAGGCTGCAGCAGTCAACCAAACAGACCCAAATCCCTGTCTTCCTGGAGTCTGCTTTTTTTTTAATTCTCACCCAAGGATATGTTTTTATTGATTTTAAAGAGAGAGGGAGGGAGAGAGAGAGACCGAGAAATGTTGATGTGAGAGAAAAACATTGATTGGTTGTCTCCTGTGCACGCCCGACCAGGGATGGAACCTACAACCTTTTGGTGTATGGGATGATGCTCCAACCAACTGAGCCACCCAGCCAGGGCTTAGAGCTTGTTATTTATTTATTTATTTATTTACTGGAGTTGATCTTTATTTTTTTATTCTTTTTTATATAACCTTTATTACATTTTTCCTTCATTACCACTTAGTCCCCTTATGCCCCACTCCCCCAGCCATTGCCACCCTGTTGCCCACATCCATGAGTCTTTGTTCCTTTTTGCTCGATCCCTCCACCCACTAACCTCTCCCCGTCCCCACTAGCTATCATCTGTTCTCCGTCTATGAGCCTGTCTCTGTTTTTCTTGTTAGTTCTGTTGGAGCTTGCTTTTTAATGTGGAGGACCATACATAAAATACATAATGGAAAAATATATACATGATAATTCAGTGTGAATTTTTTCACATTAAACAAATATCTTTAAATGACATTTTTAAATGAGGGGTGAAAGTCTTTGGTGTTGACTCACATAGTTACCCTCTCCTCAGAACTATTTCCCACAAGGACTGAGGGAGCTGAGGCATTTAGATCTATGGCATTCCATGACTATGGTCCCCAGTCATGGGTGGAGAACTGCTTCAAGGGGCGTGTTCATTCCCTGGCACCGAGCAGGCTCCTTGGGCCACAGAAAGCCTTCAGGCAAATGGATGTAGATCCCGGCCATGTGTCATCAACCTGGTGTGCTCTGAAACGCTAAAGGCCGGGGCAGGGGAGGGGCAGGGTTTGCTACAGTTTATAATTACACATGCTGTACTACTACAGAGCGCATTAGTAATAGGCACACTGCCGACGAGGCCCCTGGCCCGCCTCCGGGTCTGGCCCTCCCTACAAGGGGAAGGCATGTGTGGAGCTAGGGGGACAGGACCACCTGGAGCCCAGGCCACCCCTGTCAGACCATACTCTAAGTAGCTGAAATCCCAGAAGTCCTGCCTGGGGAGGGTAGTATTGTGTTCCCCAACTAAAACTATGTTGGAATTCTAACCCCTGGTATCTCAGAATATAACCTGATTTGAAGATTGGGTCTTTGCAAAAATAATCTGGCTTAAATGATGTCATTAGGGTACTTTCTCCAGTATAAGTGGTGTCCTCATAACAAAGGGAAATCTGGACACGGAGGCAGACACAGAGGGGTGATGATGTGAAGAGACCAAGCAGAATGCGGCCACCCTTTAAGAAAGCTGTCTCAGCCAGACCATCTCTGCTGAAATATACTGTGTCTTTCACCCGTATCAGAGAATGATAATTCTATGTTATCCATTGTTCATCAAGCCAAGTAATACACTTCTCATACAAACCTCTACATTACTGAGGTGGGAGTCTTCAGATTTCTTAGGCACCAGGAAGTAGCAGCTGAAGCTCAGACAGACATTTGCGAAGTGGCCAGCAAGGCTCAAACCCAAGTGATGGCTAGAAAGCACCCAGTAAATAATCGTTTGTATAATAAGTAGGAAGTGAGTCGGGCACTCAGTACTGGAACATACACAGAATGAAAACCAGAGGGGTCAGAAACTTACACATTTATCCTAGCTGAGCAGAATGATCAAGAAATAAGAAGTTTACTAAACACAGATGATTCCAAATACAATACGGGAATGGCAGGGATAAATGAAACACATTCAAGCACAAAAAGAGCAAAAGGCCGATTCAGACTGGCTGGCCTAGGCCTAGGGGTTCTGCCTTAGGCGGAAGGAACCATGGAGCTGGGACCGGGCGCAGGTTCGGCTGACCGCGGACAGCTGTGAGTACAGAAGTGTGTTTACGGACGTCTGGCCCCAAAGATGTTAGGCAGGAAGATAAAAAATGGACAGGATAGCTAGGCTTTTAAATGGTCCTTCAATGAGCAGATCATGACTTTAATTGCATTTCTATGTTCAGCTAATGAAACTTTAGAATCATCCAAGAAAAGAAACATTAAAGAGTGATTACTGGCTTTCAAAATAGGCCTTTGATTTATAAAGGGATGATAATTATGACACGAAATAAAAATAAGTAAAACATATGCCTTTATGGGCCAAGAATAAGATACTATTTTATTTTTTCATTGAATAATCCCCCTAATTTTATAAGGTAGATAACATCAATAACTTCAATTTACAGGTTCAAAAGTGAATATGAAACAGATCGAGTAATTGGGCCAAGGTTATGTAGGCAATGAGTGTCTGCCTAAGGTTCTAAGCGGAATCCTTCTGACTGTAAAGGCTGGTTTTTCCTTTTGTTACTAGCTACATATTTTAATTGAGAAACTAATGCATGCACCTGACTAAAAAACAAATCACGAACTATGAGTGGGTGACAGCCATTTTTTCCTACTCCTGATATTCTATTCCCCTGTCCTCACCCCCTAAAACCACTATCACCAGTTTTTTATGTATTCATCTGGAAAGTCTATAAAGCAACTGTTGTTCTTTATTTTTTAATGCAAATGGTAGCACACAGTATTCTGCACCTTGTAAAGTTGTATGTTTTTCTTGTATTTTTACAGTATAGTGTTTATTCCAAGTGTCACGCTCTTCTAATGGCATGTGAAAAATGAAATTTACAAGAAAGGAAGGAAGAAGGAAGGAAGGAAGGAAAGAAAGAAGAAAGAAAGAAAATCACACGTGAGTGCCCAATAGCATATTCACAAAGGGACAATCTGTAAGGATACCTGCAGATAAGCAGCATTTGGGCAGGGTGTTTAAATGTGACCATGACTATTAGTAATGACCTCTTGGGTTCTTTTAAGCCTTTTCATAATGATCTAGTGTTGTGACTGCCAAAAGGTGGTTTGGGAACATGCCGTGGTCCCTAACAGCCTCTCAGGTGTTCCACAATATCAAAATTATTTTCATAATAAAAGGAAAGTGTTATTTGTCTTTTCTCAGTGGAGTTTTCCAGGGGCTACCTGATGTCTGATACAGCAGCACCTTGAATACAGACACGGACGTGGAATTCAGCAATCTTCTATTACACCAGACCTTAAAGACACCTGCAAAATGCAAAACAATGCCATTATTCTTGGGAATCCTTTTTGTTTGATGTCTTTTTTATTTAAAACATATGTTACTTCCGTTAACACTATTATCGCTCTTTTAAATAAATTATAAAGAAAGATTTCACAATTTCCTTAGTTTTAATTTCTCTTCTGGGTAAATATTGGTAGATATACCTCACATAGACCCATATAAGTACCCTCTGGGGTTCTTAATAATTGTTAAGAGTGTAAGGAGATCCTAAGACTAAACGGCTTGAGAAACACTGACTTGGTCACTCAGAGGTGAGCTATTGCATGATGAAAACATAAACCTGCTCTCTGTTGTAGAAAAATGATCTGAACGTGGAAGGTCACGAGGCAAGAGTGAGAAGCAAGAAGCAAGAAAAATTTGTGAGAAGAACAACTGATCTCTACCTACTAAGAGTGGGCCAAGAAAATTTTATCACCTAAAAATAACAGATTTTAAAAATCCTATTTAGGAACAAAATGAACTTTTTTTCTTGTTTTAAAATTAGAAAAGAGCAGAATGAGCAGGGAGGCAGTTTGATATTTAATGGTCTCCGGTAGAATATTTTATAGGTGACATTAAGATAAAACAACAGAACTCAGCTATTCTGAAAGAAAGCTTCCTAAATTTTCTCAGAGAAGCTGCGTTTGATGCCAGATGTCAACACAGCTGAAGGATTTTTACAGACCCTTCAAATTCGTTAGAGACGGAATCAGATAATATGACTACAATGAAAACTGTAGGCATTTCCAAAAATAGGACAGATTTTTTTTTCAGGTTTTCAAAATTGCAGCTAAGAAGCCTTGCTGAGATAGAGCAGTAGCCCCTGGGAGGGCCCGATTCACCCTGGCGCACAGCTCCTGGCTGAGGGCACAGAGATGCAGGTAAACACAGCCCAGTGCAGCACCATGGGGTAGGGGCAAGGGTGGTTTCTGGGGCCCCTCCTTCTGCTCCCCTTCCTCCACCTTCACAGCAACTACTCCCACCCTCCTCCTGTCTCTACCCTGAGTTCACTGAGGTAAGTCCCAGTGTTCTCTGCCATCTTGACATGAGCCCAGGTTCTGGCTGGGCCACCAACTAGCTGTGGGACATTTCCTCTCTGAGCTTTGATTTACTTGTTTCAAAAATGGGTATAACTGAAATTTGCTAAGATAGTGTTCTCACTGAGAGGAAAAAAGACAAATATGTGAAGTGATAATGAACTAGACGGAGGGAGGGGAATTCTTTCACAGTCTATCACAAATCACCACAAAGTATCCTTCAAATATATGACAATTTTATATGTCAATTATACCTCAGTAAAGCTGAAATTTTTAAAAATTATTTTTTAAATGGAGGTGCTAATAATGCTTACCAGAGTGGGTTATTAGGGTTAAATGAGAACACTTTACCTGCAAACAAAATTGGCGTGTTATTGGTACTAACCCCTACACTAAAGTAGAATACTCATGCTAGGCACACCCCACACTAGGTGGGGGTGTCAGAGGTGCCCCTGACACCCTGTGTGTCCTGAAGGGGAGCCAAGGTAGAAGTCCGTGGCTTCACGTGGCTGGGTGGAAATGCTGGGCCAGTGGTTAATACGGTGCCTGGGACGTCACCTTTCTTCTTAACTGCTCTCCTTCAGCTCACAATCAACACTCAAGGCTTCAGGGGAGCCAGCCCTTGATCTCAAGGGATGCTTTTATTACTACATGATTGTCCCTGAGCTTTGGCCTCTCTTCCCTCAGATTGTTATCTTCCTACCCCGGCACTGTTGGGACCCGCAGCACTCCCACTTCCTCTTACTCCCTCGGCCCTGGGGCCTGGGAGCATGGTGTGGGAGGATGGAGGAGACAGGGTGTGGGTCCGAGGACATAGGGAGGACTCTGGTTTGGAGATATAGGAGGAATGCCATAGAAGGCAAAGAATCCCAAGTACTCATAGTTAATGCACTTAGATTTGGTGATGATGATGTCAGAAAGGAATGGTATGTGTTAGGGGGAACATTCTGGACTGATTACAAATACAACAAAGCAAGAAATGAAGAAGCTGTGTTTTTTTTAATGTCATAATAATTATAGTAATTTATGTAAAATGCTAAACATTTGTGCTTAATTGCCGCGCATCTCTGTGATTATGTTTATTACTAGGTCTGTGTGAGCTCACCTGTGTTGTTTTTGACCATGACAGCACCAGCTGGGTGCTCACATGTTGGCGTGCAGCCCTGCCCTGAGCAAGACCAAGAAAGGCCGCAAAACAGCAGCCGAGCCTGCAGGGCGCTCACAGAGGCAGCCTCTTATCAATGTGCATGTGTGCATGGGTGTGCACGTGTGTGGACACGTGTGTGTGTTCCTCCTCTGTGTCTTCCATCTCTGCCTTTTAATGACCCACTTCACTCTGAAGAAGAGCAAAGGCTGGCGAGTCATGAATACTTGCCCACAATAACTATACCTGGAGTAGTGATTTAAGTTACTTAATGGCAGTAGCAAACTGAAACATCCAAGTAAAAGGTCCTTGTGCGATTTTTATCTATAAAGGATTCTAGACTGTCCTGATTTTCTATCTATTTTTTCACAGTCTTTCATGCTAGTGAAATAAACAGTATTGGCATAAATAAATTAAACTTTATTTCTTTTTGGAGGGTAGATGGAAACAATGACTTAATTTTTTGTAACTCATCTTCCAGGGGAAAAAAAAAAAAAGCAGGGGGGTGATGAGAAATATTTTTCCCTATTAATTTATGTGGCAAGTTAAGAGTCAGGGGGAAATACAAGAATAAATAAAATGCAGCCATCATTTCAAAGGCATTACGACACAGCGCAAGGGTCAGGCGGCTGTAAGTATGATATGAGGAGCTATTACAGCTTGGACTACTTAACCATGCACCAGGAAACTGTAGAACAAAATTTTATATTTTCATTAAGATTTTAGGTTTAAAAAAAGAAGAGGAGGGCAAAAAATACTTCTATTACAAAATCTAATCAAAATCTGCTGGACAGATTTTAAAATAATCTGTGACAGAGTTTAAGTAGTGAGTCCTATATTAAGAAGCTAATCAGTGAATGGGGATTTGTGGTGTTTACATTGATTTGTTCATTTGCTTTTAGTTTTTAGATAATATATTTTTCCCAGGGCTAATTTTTTTCTCTTTCCTATGCCATTTTCTGGCATGGTGGATTTACTTTTATATGACATTAGATTTCATATAACATTAAATGTCATATAATATTGGATGTCATTAGATGACAGCAAAAACGGATGCAGTATACATGCATTATAAAACAGGCTTTTAAAAATACTTTGAGCCCGGCTGGTGTAGCTCAGTGGATTGAGTGTGGGCTGGGAACCAGAGGGTCCTGGTTCGATTCCCAGTCGGGGCACATGCCTGGGTTGCGGGCCAGGTCCCCACTGAGGGCCATGTGAGAGGCAACCAGACATTGCTGTTTCTCTCCCCCTCTTTCTCCCTCCCTTCTCCTCTCTCTGAAAATAAATAAATAAAATCTTAAAAAAAAAAAAAAAAACTTTGAAAAGCAAACCTGTGAGTTAGGTCTAGAAAAAAATGAGGTAAAGCAGAAGCTGAGGATTTGGGGGTTAAGCCGTGTACAGATTGTGAATGTGGTAGGAGGAAGCAGGGCTGGAACCCAGAACCAGAGAGATCCCAGCAGGTGGCAAGATGTTATTGCTGGCCTGGCCGGGCTAAGTGCCCTGCAAGTAGTGAGGGCGGGAGTCCAGGGAACTGAGAAATGTCTAACTATATTGAATAGCTTGAGCAAAGGTTTCTCAGGACTTTTTCCATCACAAGCGTTCAGGTCTGATCCTCCTGGGATCGTGCTGGAACCCAAGTGCCCCACATGAAGAGCCCCAGGTGATAGAGCCCGAGAGGCATGAATATGTGGACAGAGGAGCGGCAAGGGCTCTTTTGTTGTAAGGTGAAGTGAACGTATTTAAGATCTTACGGAAGGAGCAGCGAAAGAAAGCTGCCAGCTACAGTATATGACAAGGCAGGTTTCCTCAATCATTATTATTAGTTTAACCGGTGTAAGACACCACCCCAAATGTTTTTGTTTAGTGCATGCTTTTGTTAAATGTAAAAATATGCATAAGGGACTTTGTAAAGGCTAAATCTAGTTCAATCACTTAATTGAATTTTTGTTTGCTTTATACGGAAATTAGTCTTGTTGTATACAGAAAAGCCACTTCTGGGCCTCTGTAGAGATGGCTGGCACTAAATTTCCTGTTCTAACAGAACAATGGTGAAAATGCTTTTACTGTTTATGTTGAAAGCGGAATGCTGATACTTGGCACCTTCGCCCAATATTAGGACTATATATATATATATATAGACTATAAAAAGTCCACACACACACGGGCACAGTATTTTCTAGAACTCAGGTCTAGGAAGGATTTTAATTCAAGAGAAGCACAGCCTGCTACTATGACCACAACCTGAAAGAACTACAATAATCCAAGAGTGAGCCCACAGTGTTGGGGCCTGCCCAAGGAATGGTCCAGGAATGGGGAAAAACACTCCCACTAACTACATTTTTAAAGAGGAGTGGAAGACAAAAATAAAGTATTTTTTAATACATCCTATATTCAATGTACTAATTTCCATTGTTTTTAAATAAAGCACACTGCTTAGGCATGAAATAAACTTTTCTCCTGGTGATTCAAATTTGTCCACTTGAACACGTGAATATTTTTACACCTAACATAATATTTTAGAGAAAGAAATTCATTTCAAAAGTACTGTCTTCTTATTGCTAAAAACTGCCAACAAAGTTTGGCTGATTTGTGACTCCTGATGTGTTTGGCAAGGTTCACTCTGGTGTATGTGTTCCTCACACACCTAGGCCTGTTCCTTGGCTTTTCCAGATCATGTCCCTACGAGGCTGAAAGTTCCTTATGATTTTAAGGCCAGGGACCACATCTTAATCAAGTACAGAGATGATGCCCTTATTACTTGGTACAAAGTGTCATATAGTCAATTCTTAATAACATTTTGTTATAAATTTTCTTTTATAAGTTTTTTTTAATCCTTGTCACTCAAAAATATTATGTGATATTGCTGTCCCATTTCACAGATGAGGAAACCAAGGCTCAAAGAGACTAAGTAATGCAAGTTTCCAGAGTAAGAGTTAGGCCAAAATTCACACCAAGGCAGGGTAAGTCCAGAGCCTGTGCTCTTACTGACTTTTCCATACACCTGACCCGCTCATTTATTCAACTAAAAAATACACTGAGCGCCTGCTGTGTGCCAAACTCCGTTCCAGATGTTGGAGATGGAGCAGAGACTGGACAGCCCAGGCCTGGACACCCTGGAGCTTGCACTCCAGTGTGGAGCATCTGGAGGTATATGGGGGTGGGGGGAGGGAGAGAGGGAGGGAGAGAAAGAGGAGTGGAATTGCCCGATTATATGGTAACTCGAGGTTTAACCAGTTAAGGACATATCAAGTATTTTTCTAAAGCAGCTGCACCTTTTTGCAATCCATTAATAAAATACACGGGTTCCAATTCCTCTACATCCTTGCCAACATTTGTTATTACCTGACTTTTTAAAATTATTATGGCCCTCATTTTTAATTTCTGATATTCTTACTTCTAAAACACAACCACTGTACGTCAAAAATCAACCAAACACCAGAGAGAAAAGTCCCAAATTATGGAGTCCTAATTAAGCTCAACCCCTGCAGCAGAACTTGCCGGCCTTTCTGTGGGGAAAGCGGTGGCCCAGGCACTCAGCGTCCCAGACACCCACCAGCTCCTTTAAGGCAAGTTTCCCAGATGGTCCTGAAATGATCAATCAGGCTACTTTTCCTCCCTCGGACATCCTCCTCCCTGCTGCGTCTGTGTAAATCCAGGACCAGTTGAAACACTAACTCTGTTACACACTCAACAGAAAGCCGGCACAGAGGTATGTGTTCGTTTTTTATTCTTTTTTATAAATTTACATTTTACAAGAGTCGTATTTTGGGGGAGGCTAGGGAGTGGAGGTGTTGAGCAGAAAGGAAAAAGGACTTGTGGACGTGGACAACAGGGTGGTGACTGCGGGGGGAGTAGGATATAAGGGAACGAAATGGTAATGGGAAAAATACAATAAAGATTACATTTTTTTAAAAATGGTCATATTTCATTAAGACAAAAGTAGATACCAGTGCATTAGATCTTTACTGGGAAAAGTAGGTCATCTTTTTTTAAGTGGCTTAAATCAGATTTGGGGTCATTTTTAAACTAAAGAAATATAAAATAATAAATTTTAATAAATAATAAATTATTTTACATCGGGAGTGTATTTTACATCTTAAATGTAACTTTTACTTTTTAAAGGACAAGTTCCAACTTTGGTGATTATTTATTTTAAAACCTGGCCTAAAACAGATAAACAATGTGCGACAAGAAGGGGTGCACCCATTTAGCAATCAGACTGCACACAGTGCCAATTATAACTGTGGTATCTACAACCCCAGCACGGCAACGCCAGCCAGTACAGGTCCCCACAGAAAAATGGCCACAGGCAAAACTGTGGATCCGTAATAGAAACAGGAATTGACTATCCACTTGAACTTCCCCATTTTTCCTTGTTATGATTAAAGAACTGCCTTTAGCCCAATACAACGCCAAGCACATTGTATTAAAGCTTAAGAAAGAGTAAAGTGGGATTAAAACCATGGCTTTATGCCATTTTAACTATGAAAGAACATCAATAAAATGTAACTGAAAAATTCTTACCTGAAGAAGTCTTTCGAGACAGTGATTATATATATTTTGTGTGTGTGATTTTTCACTCAGTGCTTTGATCTTATAACTATTTTTTTCTCATGGAGAACTCCCAAAGGACTCCAATTTAAATAAACAAGGTTTGTTTAGAGAGAGGCTTCCATGGGAAGGCACTCTTGAGAAACGACAGTGCACTCGGTATAGTAAAGCTCCTCCACATTCTCTTTTTGCCAGATATGTAAAATATTTCACATTCCTTTTCCAACAGCATCTGTGACTTTCAACATAATCCTATATTAATATCATACTAAAATAACTTCTGTCCTTCCCTGAAGATCTCACAAAACTGGTTCCCTTAATACAATCCCTCTTGGGCCCACCCCTCCCCAGTGTTAGGAAAGTAGAAAGAATTAACTTTCACTCACTGAGAAGGTTCAAGGAAGAAGGCCCAGTATTTTTCGTGCAGAAAAAGACCTTCGGTGATCTCTAGATCACTAGTTCTCCAAATGTGGTTCCCACGCCACCTGCAGACTTACTAGAAATGCAAATTTCAGGCTCCACCTGGACCTATTCAACAACAAACGTGGTGTTTGGGCTCAGACAAGTAGGTTTTTACAAGTCCTCCAAGTGATTCCAATGCATGGTAAAGTCAGAGAATCACAAATTTAGGCCAACACATTTAACTGAATCATTGTCAAAATTGGGATTCGATTCCAAATCTCTTGCAGGCTTTAAGGTGTGAAATACATCCAGGCAAATTTCAACTTCTTTTCCCCTTGATAGTACTGAGTGGTGGGTTCCAAAAAGGCTGGACTCAACAAAGAGATCATTGTTTTCAAAACCCTACCCCACCCCCCTTTATTCCCCCTACCTCAGTTTGTATGATTTGCTGCAATAGGCAGAGCACCGAAGATGCTGGAGAATTCGGGCCTAGTCAGTCTCTACCATGTCCAGCTGAGTGTCCTCAGACAAATCACGTCCTTTCTCTTCTGCTTACATCTCTACAAAAATAAGAGAGTTGATTAGATCTCATTAGAATTTAAGATTATCCATAGGTCAGAAATTTCATGATTCTCTGACCCTGACTTCTAAACAAATTTCCCCATTGTCACTGTGCCAGATGGGAAAAAAAAACAAAAAAAAACAAAAAAAAACCACTCACTCCCTGGTGACCAGAAAATCTGAATTCCCAGTGCTTTTAGTTTACTTTTCCTCCATCATAGTCCTATGTTCTTTAAAATAATGAATTGCTATCATTGTTCAAATGTCAAACTATATTTAAGTTGTGATCGTTAAAGCAGAATTTAAAGACTGAATCATAAAACTAATCAAGAGAAGAAAATTGATCAAAAACACTGGATTATTTTACTTTTTTCCAAGAATGGAAATTTAACATGCATACATGTTCAGCCTGAATTAATACCCACATAGTTTATTCTGTGGATTTGACCACAGTCCAAAAATAGCAAAGAAAAAAATTAAATACTTAAAGTAAATAGTGTTATGATGTAGGTTAAAGCATTGGCAATTGGCAAATTCAGCTGGGTTTCAGTTTGCTCATGTGATATCATATGTTTATAGACGGGGTATTCAGTACATAGGTGCCATTATATATCTGCACAAAACAGCTTACAGCTTCACTGAAACTGAAGAGGAACGGTCCAGAAATTGAAACTGCCTGGACTGCCAAAGAGAGTCACAGCACCAAAGAGAGGGAGCTCCATGGTCCCAGGACCACAAACACACTGACCTCTGACCTCTGGGCAGATTTGTAAACCAAGAGTCTTTATAGGACATCAACATACAGAGAATTGATGGGTTTCTTAGAGCTTAAATCAGGAAGACAGCATCATTCATGCCCATAAAGTATCTTCATCTCTTCTTAGGGCTCTCCCCAAACTGGGTATTTAACAGGAAAATGTCACTTTTCAAGAAAGGCCAAAGAGAGCTACATTGGTGAAGATCTTTTTCTCACCCAGGAACAGTAGGTTTTGTTTTCTAACTTAAACACAAGTCTAAGGCCACAAATTTATCCTGCATTTTACATGTCTGTGTAAGAAACTTTTTTTAAGGAACAGAACCTTAATAGTTAGATACCAAGATAAAAATGTTGCAAGCTTTTAAATTAACTTTGAAAGTATGTGAGAAAAATGAAAGAAAGAAAAACTAACACTACTTTAGGAAATTTCACAAGTTGTTTCATTAAAACAAGCTATAGTAATTTACAGAAAGAAAAACTGAAATTATCACAAAGAAATAAATTAACTTCTTTCATTAATAACTCCATGAAAATACTTATACATTTTATTTTATTTTCATACATACAGAAAACAAATACAAAAGAAGTTTCATTCACTTAATGACTTAATCCAAATATAGTGGACATTAAAAAAATAAAAGCACAATATTATAGTGGCGATATTTCATATATTTGTTGAGCAAAGGAAACTAGAAAGAAAATATCAGAAATTTCAAGTAACTGTTCTAGGATAAGAATAGTATATGCTTTCAAACTACATTTTTAAATGAAAAAATGAACTGGGTATTTAAATCATCAAAATATACCCTAATTGGACTTTGAGCTATATAAATTATATATCAAAACATTGTATATCATAACTACTCCTTGCCCTTTCTTATTGGACTTACCAGATTCACCAGCTCTCTGCAAAGAGAACCCCCCCAAGCATTGAACCACCTGGAAGTAAACTGGCACAGGCTCCACCCTCCACCCCCAGTGCCATCACTTCCAAGGTAAGGTCAGTTTAGAGTCCTCAGCGTGGACCAGGCTCAGGTCAGTCAGTTTGGGGGATGGATAGGGAAGGACGGCATCACGAAGGAGAGCCTCCTCCCTGCCGCAGGCAGGACAGCTCCCTTGGGTACTGGTTCCTGTCAAGTCTTATCATTATAATAGGACTTCTGTTTTTCTTGGACTCAGTACAGAAACACTTCCGTTTTGGATGAAACCGTTGGCTTAAAAAAATTTTTCAGGGGGAAAAAATATCACTGAGCACAGAGTTTGCAAGGACCTTCGAAGTCACAGTTCCCAACCCTCCCACCCCGGCATCCTCAGTGGCTGCCCTTTAAACGTTAGCCCTCTCCTCTGAGCCCGCTGTGTTACCCCTGCACCCTCTCCGACCCCAGACCAGCTCGCAGAGAATTCCCTCTCCTCCTCACCAACACAGTGCGATGGCAGGGAAGGAGTCCCTCCAGCCTGCCCTGCCCGGCCTGAGTCTTTCTCTCTCCCCATGTGCACGACCTGCTGGCCACCTACCTGCACCAGTGCCAGGCAGCCTGCCAGGCCCTTGGCACCTGTGTGCAGACTGAGCCCCACGCACAGGGCTCTGCTTCACGAAAAGGCTCACAGAGGTTCAGAAGTTTGCCGAAGTCACGGAACATTTCCTCAGTTTATATGTTCCTCTGCTGTGTCCCGTAGTTGGCGACACTGTGTTTAAAATTGAAATCTTCTAAGCAAGTAGAACTTCAATGTTCTCACCGAAGAAAACACAGACAAAGTAAATATGCGAGGTACTGTGTTGACTAGCTCAATGGGGGAGCCTTGCACAAGGTAAATGTATCAAATCATCACTTTGTACACTGTAAGTGTGGTATAATTTTGTCAGTTGTATCTCAATAAAGCTGGAAAAATAAAATAAATGAAGTGAAGCATCTCTATCAAATCTTATACACACACACCTGTGCTTACCCCCCTACCTCCCATCACTTCTGGAAACTTCTTTATGAATTACTCCTGAGACTTCCCTTTTATTCCAAACCAGTCTTTTCTTTAACCTCCCGTGATAGTTAATTTTATGGTAAAACATTATTTCTGGGTGTGTCTGTTGAGGACAAATTCTTGCTCTCTCTTCTTGACCTGGGACATCCATCTTTTCCTGCTACCAGACATGTGAGCCCTGGCTCCACAGCCTTTGGACTCAGGGCAAGACTTAAACTAGAGCAAGATTCCCTTGAGCTTCAGTGGCTTGGATGATGTCTGTCACACTGGGGAGGGAGGATCTCTTGACTCAGTCCACTGACCCAAGTGCTAATCTCTTCCAGAAACACCTGGCAGGGAGGGCTGCTCACCTGGGCATTTGTGAGGCCTTCCCCTTCTTTCCAGTCAGGCCTCCGCACAGGGAGTTTCAGTCTGTCTCCCGCCACCGCAGGGGGGCCCCACTGGGACAGGGCTCTGTTCCCTGCTCCCTCACCCTCCCCTCCCCCTGGGAACAGAAAAGCTACTCAATAAACATTTTCTGGAAAGATGTATTTAATCCATTGGCTTATTCCTCTTAGCCTACACACAAACTCATGTTTCTCTCCATATAGACACACATTCTTTCCAATGTGACTCCACAGAGTTCCATCGCTTTCCTCGTTCCTGCATTTCACCGCAGATTATCTTTTTTTTTCCTTTTTATAACTTAAAAAATATATTACATATATATTCCAGAGAGAGGGGGAGAGAGAGAGAGAGAAATGTCAATGTGAGAGAAACATGGATGGTTGCCTCCCATAGGTGCCCCGACTGGGGACCACACTCCCATCCCTGGCATGTGCCCTGACAGGGAACTGAACTGTGACCTTTCATTTCACCAGATGACTCTCCAGCCAACGGAGCTACACCAGCCAGGTCACCACAGATTTTCCTGAAAGAAGTTTCTCCCTGTGTTCCAGTCACGCCTCAGCGACTGCCGGTTCCCTCTGATCCCATCGCCTTATTAAAACTGCGCTGTGTCTTCCTGGTGGAAAAACCCGGGGGCCTGTCTCACACTCACACTCTACCGAACTACTTTGCAGCTTTGTCTTTTCATCTTTGTGTTCCTGGAGCCTAATTCCCTCCCAGATGCATGATGAGTGCTTAGTATTTGTTGAATGAATTAATAATTGATTAATACTTTGACCCAGATTGTCATAGACTCTTGAAACTCTCTGTCCTTTGCCTTCCATAACAGTGTCTTCCTTTATCTCAATTGGCCACATTACTGTTGATAATATTCTACGTTCTCAGTTCTTTTCTTTTTTTATTATCTTTCTATTTATTCAATTACGGTTGGTTCAATATCTGCAAATCAATTAATGTGATACACCATATAAACAAAATGAGGGATAAAAATCATATGATCATATCAATAGATGCAGAAAAGGCATTTGACAAAATCTAGCACCCATTTATGATTAAATAAACTGTCAGCAAAGTGGAAACAGAGGGAAAATAATTCAACATAATAAAGACCACAAACGACAAACCCACAGCTAACATCACACTCAATGCTGAAGAGCTGAAAGCATTTTCCTTATGATGAGAAGCAAGACAAGGATGTCCACTTTCACCATTTTCTCAGTCTTTTTCATGGGCCCTTTTTTCCATCAATATATGTTCTTACTATTAATCAAGGAAGATCTTAACCATTCCAATAGCTTTGCTTACCACTTACCTTAAAGCCTCTTCAGTCTATACCTCCTCTCCCAATCTCTTGTTAAAGCTCCAATTATACATCCCCAACTGCCAAAATATATCTCAATATTGACCATGCATTGTTACAGTAAGTTAAACTTATCGACATGTAGCTCATAACCACATTCCCAATCTCAGGTGTTAGCCATAGGCTCATTCAATCAGTTGCCCAAATTTGGGACTTCAAAATACTGTTTTCTGTTCTCCACCGATTTTATAAAACATTCAAAAAAGAAGAAAGGGGGGAAATGGGAAAGGGGAACCGAATTTGGTATGCTACTTTTATGCCATTACTAACACAGCAAGTATGCAAAATGTTTCACACGCTCCAACTGAAATGTGCGGAAGAATGTAATTTCTTTAGTTCGGTCTTTTTCCTAAGTCTGGCTAATAGAAAACCAAATTAAATTAATATTCAAGTCTGTTGAAAGCCTAGTCCAGTCCAATAATTTAAATAGGTCAGTTAGGGAATGCCAAGTCCCCTTCAGGAAAAAATGCCCAGTCCCTCAGCCTCCTCCTCTTCTGCTTGTTTCTTGAAATGTTATCCAGGTTGTTGACGTGGGAAATGTCCAAACCTGTACAGGATTCCTATGAGTTTATTTGAGTCAAACTGATGACATATGCCAGGTCGCAAGATCTGAAATGCTCCAGAGAATAACAATTTTGCAGTTTCTTTTATACATTTGAAATTAAGAAGGGAAATTAAGGAAGATTACAAGGAGGTGGGAGAAAGGAAAGTGGGATGGAATTACCGGGTGGTTAACAAGAGTATGTGCTCTCTTGGGGTGGTTGCCTCTTATTTCAAAGATGTGTTAACCTAGATGAGCAGAAACAGTGAACAGGGCTTTGCTTAAAGCAAAGATGAACCTTTGACTAAAGAAGTGATAGGCCCGGGGCGACCTGCCCAGTCAGGGATTTATGAGCAGATCACCCTGTGAGATTACTTTCCACAGAGCCCCTTTTATCAGTTACAAGTTGTGTAGGAACACAGCTGTGGGACAGATGTGTTTTGAGGCTTGGGGGACACACTGGGGTTCTCAGATCTACCCAGCATTGTCCAGAGTTCCTGGTCAACCTAGGTGTCGGTGGAACATGTGATCGGTCCTCTTGGTGTGGTCAGGACCAGAAAGAAGTGATGTGGCTGCCTTCACATCACTTCTTTCCCCTGGCTGAGTGCTTGGGGATCCCTGTGGACCTGCTGCAGGTTGTCTTGCCTTGCCTCATGGGGCCCTGTGGCTGACTCCGATTCGCTGCCACACGGGACCTGAGGCCAAACCGCAGAAAGTATCCACACTGCCATATTTTTCTGCCACTGTACCCTAGGGTGGCTGTGGCAATAGCTCCTCTCCTTGTATGTCACCCACCGATTTCATGGGCCCCCGACCCTCTCAAGACTCAGGACGAACTTTTGGCTCTTCTCTCCTTCCCCATCACACAAACACCCTCCATCCTCCTTCTCCTCCCTACCAGCCAGGAAACAGGGGCATTTTTCTTTGACTTCCCCTGTGTTCTGCCCTGGTCTTTGCTGATTCCATCTCTAATTGGGGGCCAGAGTCTCTCGCTCCTCTATACCGTGGGAGAATTCCATAAGCCCACTTCTCCAAGCTAAGTGGTGGGTATGTTAAAAAAAGGAATTAAAAGAATCTGGAAAATATTTTCTCAAGATAGCCTAGCAAGTCTGACATAAATTAAAGCTGACGAAGTGAACTTTATCTAGCAGTCTGAAGAATTCTGAGTGAGTTTAAGGCAATATGAGAAACCACTGACCGCTGTAAACTTGTTATATATTTTTTTTCCAAAGGTCACTTTGGCTGCGGTGTAGAGAGTAGATTAGATGCTATTGCATCCCAGATTTTGCCCCCACGACACCTGGAAAATGGTAACACTAGCAGGCACAATGAAGAACAGAGAGCGGCGGCCTCAGGCCTGGCCCAGCTGCCAGGAGGGCTGAGGGGATGAACACACCTGGCTGGAGTCCATCCATGGTTACCCACCGATCAAGTGGGATGTGCAAGTCTGGAAGTCAGGAAACTCTTTAAAACGTTAATGCAAAATCGTGCGAGATGCTAATTGTCTAACCAGTAGTTCTGCCTGACAGTGGACATGAGGAAAAATTAATGGAGCTGAACAATACCAGTGAAATAGAAGGACATTGTGTTTGATTGGACGGCCAGGTGAAAGGTGGTCCCAATTCATGGGGACTGAAAGGGGGTTCCAAGGCAGTGGGAAGAGGCTGATGCTCTCACCAAGTCGGAAGGAAGGAAGATATTACTGTGGAACAAACATGTAGCTGATAACATGCATAGAATTTTTTTCTAAGTGATACATGACCCTGGAGATCATGTTACCCAGCCTGCCCTTTATATAGATAAGAACAATCTTCCTGTTCACTGAGTACCTATTATTTTTTTAGGCAATGATCTAGCTGAGCTACAACCATCACAACATTAATTCGCAGGCAATGCTCTGAGGTAGCTGTTACTATTTACAAGTGAGGACCTGGAATCCCTAAAACATAACTAACTTGCCTGGACAACTCAGAAACTCAAGCATGGAGCCAAGGTCCAGATCCCAAGCTCTCAGTTGCCCAAACCAGTGATTTTCCCACTTTCCTATACCTCTTTAAAGAGAATCCAGTCTGTTTTTAGAAGTTGCACATCTGTATATGCTTTAAAACTTCTAAATGCATCCATTTCATACCCAAAGTCATAGAGCCAGTTCACAGTGAGCCAAGATCAGACCCAGGATCCTGCCTCGCCTTCCAGTTCCTTCCTGTGCCCTATGCCTTTCCTGAGCAAAGTGTATGTTGAAAAAAAATGAGACTGCATTTGGTTTGTGAGCCATGGAGTTCCACCTTTTAACTTTCCAGCCACCTGTGTAGTCTAGAACCTCCCCACTTCTGCTGTATCACCATGCTGACCAACCCTGCAGAGACTCCGGGGTTCTCGGCTTCAGCACCCCTCCGTCATAGCATCCCCACGTTTAGTGCTGTCTAGAGTACCACGTGGAGGAAGAGCGAGGAAAGGTGGACAGCTTCAGATCCCCCCTGAACCAGCTCATACACAGACTACTACTTCTTTGAGTCCAGTTCTATAAGGCAAGGTTTTATGACTTTGAAGATAATTTGCATTTAATTCAATTTAAACCTGATGTCTTTCTTTTGCCTCAGGGTGAAAGACACAAGAAAACAGTTTCCATTATTAAGGATGCAACACACATGACACATGCGGTCAGCTGCCGGAAGTCAGGATGATGTCCTTTCTGTGTTCATCCTACCCATGCCCTGGTCCGATGGGGACGACTCCTTTCATTCACTGGGAAAAGTCAGAGCTTCGACGTGGGTTAGGATATGCTTGGTGATATGATTTCGTTTTTGAAATTCATTGGGCTTATGCTAACTTAAGCTTCTTAGCAATGAATGTTTTGGGTATAAACAAATGCCAACCTTACCACCAGCACCGCCAAATTCCTTAGATGCCTCAGCACAATTAAGAGAACTAAGCTGTTGCCAGTTAATTGTATGGATTCATGTGTAATCCTGAAGACTAGCAGTGACACCTGAGGAGCATGAACCCCCCATCCCCCCCGCCGTTACTGTGGGGAGAGCAGTCGGTGGGTGGGGTTGTGGGATCCAATGTGTAGGTTTTCAGCTACGTGAACAGGCTTTGGTGACCAGTTGGTGTCTTTGTATCTGAGGGTGTCTAACACCTCTGAATTCAGCCACAGCTGGGATGTCTTGGGAAACCCATGGCATCCCCAGGCCTGGCACTATGCCCAAAGTGTTTTTCAGAGAGAACAGAGGAGACAGGTATCGTTATGAAATTTCTTCTAGGGCAACTGATCCTATAATTATCACTACCTATTTCCTGGGGCAAAAAAATAAATAAAAGTCTATAAATATTCAAACCATGTGTATGTTTAGCAAATCGGAGTCAAAGAGATATAATCATTACTCTGATTGAGATATATACATTTTACTACTATGTGAGGATTCTCTGAAGTAAATTTTTAAAAAGAACATTCCCCACATTTAAAGGTGGGGTTAATGTGAGGGCAAAAACCATGATCAGTATGTAAAGCAGATTACAGCCATGCAAAATAACCATGTGAAAGTTTACGTCTTTGTGCCCCATTAGAATTTTTAGGACCCTAAGGAAGAAAATGTCCAGAGACTGATTGGCCAGATTTGCATCCCAGGTGGGTCTGTTATTTCCCAACTCACTCTGTGTCCTTTTGAGGATAACTGTTGTTCATGAAAAACAGGAATGAATGTCAGAAACATAAAGTTCAATGGGAAAAAAAAGCAAGTCACGGCTGTCTTCATATAGTAAGAAGTTATTTTTGTTAATGTTTCTAATAAACCAAACAATATTTTGCTTAGAGGTACATACTTGTGGAGTATACTAATATAAACATTTTAAATAGCAAGGAAATGTGTCAACAGTGGCCCTTGCTCTGGAGTTGGGAGGTAAAAGTATAGGGTCTAAGAGGGTCCACGAGGGAATTTCAATGGTGCTGGTGACGTTCCAGTTCTTATGCTGGCAGCAGGTTCATGGATGTTCATTTTGTTAAATCAAAGTATTTGGCGTGAGCCCCAGCACCAGTATTTTTTCTTTAAACTAGAAAAGTAAAAACTCAATAGTGATTACAATGTGCACTCGTATTTGAGAACCATGTAGCTGAACTATTCACATCTGGCCTTTGTTGACCATCAAGTTCATTGCCTGGGAAGCAGAGACCAAACAGGCTTAAAGCTCTAGAGATTGATTATCCAGCCTCAGTCCAGGGCCCCAGTGGAAAAGTTCTCTGCTCATTAGGTTTGCAGAGATACTAAGTTCACACTTGTAGTGAAGAACTGTCTGGCTCGCATCACTTCCTCCCACCATGTGGCTAAAAGTGAGGACTTCATGGAGGGTCGAGAGATGGGACAGGTTGGTGAGCCACAGCCCAGAAACAGTGATGAGTATCGAAGTGTCATGTCAGGAGAGCGCCTGCAAAGGTAGGACCCCGGAACCTTGACCATAAAGGCTTTGTGAGAGTCACCTTGTTGATTTCCAGCAATGAAATCCTGAAACAAAAGCTCTGTCAACCTGTCTTTAGGCTAGCAGAAACACAGCTGGGGTATTTATTCAGCTCAGCAGCTTGTCATAGGAGAAGAAAAAGTCAGGGCAGAGAGTGAGCACTTTAAAGAGATGATAAAAGCACACTGCCTCATGGGGGCCAGTTGTTGGGTGGGAGCAGGGAAGCTTACCAATGGGGGGCGCACAGTGGGGCGTCCTGTGGCTGACTGCCCTCTCCTCTCAGGACAGCGCCCTGACCACACCTGGTACGGCCAACTGCAGCACCCTAGAGAGTTCCATCAGTCAGCCTCGTCCAGTGGCAATCGGGGGACAGCAGGAACACCCTCAGGTCTCCCAGCTCTCTCTGCCCTCCTGCCCTCAGATTCTTGCTGCAACGGGGCGAGCAGCAGTCATGGAAATGACCCAAGAGTTCCAGTCATCAGCTGTGGAGAAAAGGCATTTTGAAATACTGAGACATGTTTAAAGCCAAAAGTCACGGGATACGCTCTCTCTCTCTCTGTCTCACACACACACATATATAGTTCACACAATCACCACAACGGACTCCTGCCAAATACTAGGGAGACATTTAGGGAAAGCAATTTTGTCCTTTTTAGAAGGACAAATTTCCTTATTTCCTAGCTTCACGGCACCTTATTTCCTAGCTTCACGGCACCTATTTATTTACTCTGGTGACCTAGTTCCCGCTTCCCTCCCATCTTGCCACCAGCTCTGGGCACAGTGACTGCTTGCAGATTCCCAAAGACCTCCCTCCATCACTTATGGATTCAGTAAAATTGAACAACAGCATAACGTCCCCCAGAAAGCTCTCTCTGACCACCACACCCTGTGCCTTCCTTCAGTGCTCTGTGCCGGTGCATCAAGGATATGAAACTGCACATCTCTGCCTTTAGCAGCAGGCTTTTTGACAAAAAGCTCCTTAAAAATCGGGGACTGACTCTCATTCAATCTATCTATGGTGCCCGGAGCAGCAGTTACAATGTGATAAGTGTTCAAGAACATTCGCCTTCATGAATGATTAAATGAAGTTCCTTCTTGTGAACAGCGGTTTGCAGAGGGGCACAGCGAGCGTCTGTGCGAGCATGAGCGGATTGGACGTGGGCTAGGACGGTGTGAGCACCTGCAGACCACCTTTCCATTGTGTGGAAAGTGGTCGAAACGGAACGCTCCAACCTTGTTGGAAAGAAGAATTTACTGGCTGCCATTGTTCCAGAGGAGGAAGACTGGAGGATGAGCCTGGCTCACAAATGACTAAAACAAGACATCCCAACATGGGATATTCTCTCTCTCTCTCTCACGCGTGCGTGTGCGCGCGCACGCGCGCACACACACACACACACACACATATCTCTGCTCTGAATAAAACCAATAGGCTTTCTTCAAATGTTGAGCGAAACAGAGAAAACTACCAGAAACCCTGAGCTCACGTCTTCCCAGCGCTGTAGGGAAAGCTGTCTTCTTTTCTTGGTCCTAGTTTTTATCCCAGATGATGGCTTTCTTCTGGCTCCGGTCTCACGCTTCCCTGCATTTACTAGGCTGGGCATGTGTCAGGCCCTTGGTTTCTGAATATTCCACATGTCGCACCCCCCACCCCATCCCTTGCTTTCTCTGTCGTCTCATTCTGCTACAACTGATTTGCTTTTTATTTTTCTCCTCTTTCCTATCCCAATGTCAAAATCTCTTCTAAAATCGACCATAACTTCCATGTAAACCACAGTTAAACATTTCTATAGATCTCTGTAATTGTAATACAAGACAAATTTTTGGGATTGAAAGTGTGAACTCATGAACAGTAAATCAAGTCAGGTAAGGCAGTTGCATATAATCCATCAATGTAAAAATATAAAATTTAGGGTGCTTGAGCAGGCTTACTTTAGCTGCTTATGTCTTAACCAGCCGTCAAAATAACATTTTGAGGTGGACACTTTTTCGAATAAACTTTATTCAATGACATTTTCAGGTCCTTCTGTGCCTGCCAGCTGTTAGGTTTGGGGGGAAAGCATCCTGTCGTTTGGGGACACAGCAAAACCAGGAGGCATGTTCAGTTCATATTCCTGCATCAATTAAATTGCTGCCAGGAAATAGAAAAGCATCCAGGAAAATTTCAATCAGGTACCAGAAATCTGCAGGGATGGATTTGTGTTTCAGTAACCGCTTTGTGGATACAATGAGGGGAAATGACCCACTAGGAGAATAACATCTGGACTTGTCCAAATGCGTTCATTGCCTCAGACATGGTCAGTTTAAATGTCATGGGAGTGATGATATCATCATTTCAAATGTGTTTCCGTTGAAGTGCCAAATGAGATTGGACCTAGTATTATTCTGGGTGGCATGGAACATTTGCTCTCCTGACATCCTGGAAAGTGATATTTATTTTCTAGTCTGTGTTTCTGTGATTGGCTGATACTATGGTTTTACTTTGTGGGCTATAATCTCGTCCCTCAAGAAAAAAAACAAAAGCGCCCAAACCCAGCACCAAACAGACCAGCTGGCCCCCTGTGTCACGTGGAAAGTGAACTGAGGTAGACTCACATGATCCTGCCTCCAGCTGGTAGCACGCTTGCTCTGTGTGTGAATAATGTGGTTACAAGACCTCTGACCTTGAGTGACCTCATTTATTACATGGGGATAATCACAACAGCCTGACTCACCGGGTGAAGGCAAGGGGCATTATGATAGTGCATGTGACTACAAAGTATAAGAGGTGTAAATGACCATTTCAAGTGGATAGGGACATGTAGGAGAGGAAAGGGAAAAAAAAAGAGGAGCAATAAGAAGTAGGACCTGCCCAGTAACGGAAATTCTCATGTCTAATTCCAACAATTGTAAGACTGATAAAAGGGATGCCTGGATAGCATCTACTAGGAAAACTCTCTCTTGGTGTCCAGTTTCTATATTAAATATCAACTGACCCTGACTCTTACTTTTTTTTTTAAAGATTTTTTATTTATTTTATTTTCAGAGAGAGGAGAAGGGAAGGAGAAAGAGCAATGTATGGTTGCCTCTCACATGGCCCTCACTGGGGACCTGGCCCGCAACCCAGGCATGTGCCCCGACTGGGAATCGAACCGGGACCCTCTGGTTCCCAGCCCACGCTCAATCCACTGAGCTACACCAGCCGGGCCCTGACTCTTTCATAGTGTTTCAGACACACACTCAAAGCAATGCAAGTTCCCCCGATGGAGGTGGTTTCACAATCCACCAGAGAAGCACTTGCCAATCTGTAGAGACAATTCGACCATAACCTCAACAAATGAGTTAATTTATAAGAATACTGTAGAAAGGAATTGTACTCATCGGTTCTGAACTGCCTGGCAGCATCCACACAGTACCCTAAGGGCATGTGAGTCAACAGCAGGCATGATGGGCAGAGTATCCTGCCAGGGAGTTGCCCGGGCATGGGGGACATGGCTACCTGGTTTCAATGTAGGCACTAAAGAAATTATCTTAAATTCTACAGAAACAGAAAAAGCTTCGCTTTATCAATTACAATCATAGTCAAGCAAGATTTATATTTACTTCTCTTTTGTCTTTTTATTTTAGAGCGAGAAAGAGAGAAATGGGGGGAGAAAGAGAAACACGAATTTGTTGTTCCAGTTGTTTATGCATTCATTGGTTGATCCTTGTATGTGCCCTGACTGGGATCGAACCCATAACCTTGGTGCATCAGGATGATGCTCCAACCGGGAAACTGAGCCAGGGCCTTTCAAATATTAATGACAAATACAGTTGCCTGAATACTAACTCTAACTCCTCCACTGTCACAACTCATTCTCCTATTGCCTTTCCCCTGCTCCCTCCCTCTTTGATTTGACCAAAATTACACCTTTGATTTGAACAAAACTGCACCAGGATAAAAACGTCAGCAATGGGAACAAGAGACCTGCCACACGGTGTTATTGGGTTGGGACGGAGGTGGAGGGAGAGAGGTCCTTAACTCTCTTAGGAGGACTCTGTGCTGCAGTTAAGAAAAAGACTTCATGGGTTCAAATCCTGTCTTCCTCCTTTCCACTTATTATCCAGATGATCTTGAACAAGTCACTTCTCCAAGCTTCAATTTCCTCATCTATAAACAGGAACCTGCAAATATCAGTATCTGTCTGAGGGGGGTATACCTGAACATTAAATGAGATATTAAATAACACCCAAGGCAAGTATTCAGCACTTATTAAGCATTGTTATTGTACTTGGATTTACTAATGGGCTTGGTAGTTGGGGGTTATTCTTTCAGGAAAAATCAAACAGACCATTTGTGGGGAGTTATGGTTTTCAAAGATTTAAGCAAAATACTGTGTTAGATGAGGGAAAAAATCAATATTAGCTTTGTAGAGAGCTCTGTATCTCAAACAATCAGCTTCTTGTTCACTGTCAAATTCAACAAAAGTACACAAAGTCCTAGAGAACCGATAATAATTCAGAATACTAAAAGGCTTCTTCCTAAGGTTTTGTTTTGGTTTTTTTTTCCACTCATTGGCTCAGCATTTGGGTGGTCCTTCAATTGGCTGCTTTTGTTACTTTATGTCATTTTTTGTTCTGAGTCTGGGATACCTGGGGACAATCTGTAAATGAGAACATTTGCTACCACAATTGTCCTTCTTTCATGTTCTGGTTTTAATCATGAGACACTATTACTCTAGAGAAACCTTTCACAAACCGAATATTGTTTCCAAATCTGCTTATTTACATTTCTCCGGAGCCTTTCTGTGGTACACCGTGTTCGGTAGGAAACATCTGTCTTCAGGGTTTTCGTCACTGAGAGGCAGTTCACCACAGGGCACAGCATGCTCTGTGCACACAGACAACTCCCTGTCAGGGACCGGCCCGTACGCACGTGTCCACGGTGACGTCCATAGCCACATCCGCGGCCGGGTGCCTGTGCTCCCAAGCAGAGGACGTACAGATGTTTGGTCCAAATGGAAATGCCCCGAGTGCGTCCATGGAGTGCGCCTGTTAGTGACCCCAGCCAAGCCCATTGCTAGGACAGAATCTCCGGTAATTCCGGGATGATCTAACCCCGTGTGCTGTTACCAAAGTGAGCTCCGGTTGGTTGAGGGATGCGCACTTTGGGACATTCTAATTAATCAGGTCACTGACTTCCCATTGACAGGTCTCATTTTCATGGAACTCCTGTGTCAGAAGTATCTCGAAAGTCGTTCCTGTTTTAGTTCATAGCTCTAGCCTTCACATATTGAACTAACAAGTGAAATCCTCTCTTTTTTAAGGCCTAGACAGTCTCACAGAGGCCAAGGATTTTAGACCAGAACAAAACTACAAACACTACTGTCCTAAAGCCAGAAAGCAAACCTTCCCAAATATAGACCAATGTTCATTAGCTATTTCTCATATTTGTATGTGTAATTAGCTTGTAATTAAACTAGGTCATTGAAACTCTCCAGTGTGATTGTCCAACACTCTGACAAACTGGAGCAGCCCTTGGTAAGAAAATAAACTGACTCTAATTTTAAAATGATGTTGCTAGCAGTGGAGCGCTGGAACTGGCCCCAGCCAGCTACAAGATCTAAAGGTGTGCTACTGTTCCCAAGTCCATGTTCAGTGCCCTCACACTGGGAGCTTGACATCAGCTACATGGAAGCATTTACACCATGGAAATGGGCATATGCCACAAATCAGACAGCTGGGTGTTAAACATTTACACTCACATCCCTGTTCTAAGCCTCCTTTGAAAGGCTGATTCTGTGTGAAGCATGTTGGCCACAATGAGGCTGTCTGGACAGAAGCAACAGAGAGACGTGTAAATATCAAGGGCCACTTAGGATGCAAGAATCGTGAAGTCTTAGAGGTGGAAAAATCAAAGAGGCCTACTGAAGAAAACCACCAGAATGAGCCTGGGTTATATATGTGTATATGTGTGGGTTTAAAAAAAACAAAACTAAGACTTGCCTTCTATTGTTTTTCCTACTTGATTTTATTTCTTGATTTCAACTCATATTTTCAGATACTTTCAATATCTTCTTTGGATCATGACTCTGTTAAGCAATATATTAATCAACCTGAATAAGAGTACTTAGTAAACGATAACAAAAATCAGGACTACAGAAGAAATACACGACTTTAACTTAGACAATGACGACACTGTTCAAGATTTTGCTTACCTTGTTTCAGTCATCAATTCAAATGGAGACGGCAGCCAGGAAATTAGGGAGGCTGAGACTTAGGCAGAAATGAAAGAATTAGGAAAGATCACTAAAGAGTATAGACATGTCATTAAAGACCAAGGCTAAGATCATTCGCACCCTTGTTTTTCCGATTACTGCACACAGATGCAAAAGTGGTGCAGTGAAGAAGGCTGATAGGAAGAAAATGGATTCATATGAAATAGGGCTTCAGAGCAGAGCTCTGCGGACACCGTGGACTGCCAGAAAGATGAACGAGTGGGGCCTAGAGCAAATGAAGCCTGAAAAATCACTGAAAGCAAAAATGACAAAAACGAAGCTGTCCTCCTTCAGGACATCATGAGAAGGTCAGGTTCCTTGGAAAAGACAGTAATGCTGAGAAAAATAGAAGCAGCAGGAAAAGAGGAGACCAACTCGACTAGGAGATGGATTGACTCTATAAAAGAAGACGTGCGTGAGGCTATAGGAGCTGAGCAGGGCTGGTGAGAACAGGACCTTGCGGGCTTCACTCATTCAGAGTGTGGTCAGGAGTCAGAACCAATCCAACAGCACGTAACAGCAAAACTCTAAACCAGCATCACCTATAACATCACCTGCACACTAGCATCAGCTGCAGGCAGAGCGGGGCTGAGGAGAAGCAGCACAGGGCACTGTGGCATCTGCTCTAGATAGGATTGAGGAACACATTTTTTGAGCTGTTTGTTAATTCGATTAATCTTTACTGAATTACGTACCCATTGATTAGTCATCAAATAGTTACTAAGCATCTACTGTTTCCAGGCAACTGTCTTAGTGCTGAAGATGCAGTAAGAAATAAAGTCCCTGTCCTTGATAAGCTTATACTCTTGTGGAGGAAGACAGATTTTTTAAACAAATAACTGATAGTATAACGTCAGTCAGTAATCCATGCTAAGGAAAAAGGGGTTTAAAAAAATAAAAAAGGAAATAGATTAGGAGGCAATGGACTTAGAGTAGGGGCAGGGAGTGTTATTTTAGAACAGCAGTCAGGAAGGGCTCTTGAATGATGTCCAGTGGAGTGAAATCTTGCTTGAAGTGAGAGTGGGGGGCAGGCGGCCATGAGGGACAAGGCCCTCCAAGCAGAGCACACAGCCAACAATAGGTCTGGACCAGAAGTATTCCCAGCGTGCTAAAGGCCCGGGGGAGGTCCGGTGTTAAGCACAGATCCAACAGCAAATGTTAAAAAGATGCTCCTTGCCCATGTAGAGTTTGGAGTTACTAGGAGGAGACGGATGGGAACTGAAGAAACAATCACACAAATGAAAGTAAATCCCACACAGGTGGTAAAGGCATCATCGGGTTGTGTTTTCAAACGGTTACTCTGGCTGCTCCAAGGATTGAAGGGGGCCCCAAAGCTTGGTGTCCGTCCACATCGGGTGCTGCTCAGTGCATTATGCTTTACTTCTCTCCAGAAAAAATCTGGACACGGCCCTGGGTGTTTAGTGTGCTTCCTGATAATCTGCTTCCTTGTATACTTCCTGTGTTGGCTGCTAAGAATTGGAACCCCTGCACCGCTGAAAAGCTGATGGGAACCTAGCCTGGGACTCCTGGATAGCACTGGTCTCCAGTGCTGTGCCGAAGAGTAACTGCAGAATCCAGAGTCAGTATGGAATAGTGGAAAGAGCATGGACTTGGTCTGAAGACTTCCAGGATCCCAATTCCAGCTTTGGAAGTTACTATGTGGCTTTAAACCAGTTATTGTACCCCTCTGAGGCTCTTATGTAAAAAGAGGATAATAATGCCCACCCAGAACATTATGAGGATTAAATCAGATCATGTATATGAAGGATCTGATTCATAATAGTCTGGAAAATGGATTATTACTATTATTATTATTATTATTATCATATTGATCATGTGATGGAAACCCTGTGATGTATGTTTTTTGTCTAAACCATGGAAATTATTAACATAGTGCACACAGAATTGAAGCTAAGTAAACAACTAAACAAATAAACGGAAAGGTGCTTGAAACTAGAACTGACAAACCATTTTAGCCCAATGATCCCAAGACACCTACTTAGTGTTCGTGAGAAACTGCTGGGCATGGGGAGAAAGTGACACCACAGAGAACCAAAGTCAACAGCGTGTGGATGATTTCCTGGAAAACTTTTTTTTCCCAGATCTCTTGTTTGAAGAGAGGTTAGACTGACAATTAAACGCAGATGCGAAAGCCTCAAACCTAGGAATAAGATTCTACGCTGTCCAATCCCAAAAGGGAATCATATTTTGATGATCCAGCAAGAAGTTATTAGCACTGGAACACATGCGTGCCATCTGTGGAGGGAAGCTACAATCACATCATCAACTCCCGCACAGCACGCAGCACCGCAATCCTCTTGTACCGCGCCACAGAGATGCAGGAGCAGGCATGAGCTCTTAGCCCCAGGACTGGCACCAGCCTACCAGGTAAGTAATGCGCAGGTGTGTCTGGGTCTCCTCCAGGTCGGCGAGTTTGAGAAAATTACACAGGGACCTCCACCAGCCCAAGGAAGGTCAGCCCCAGGCAAAGCTCCCACACCGACGACGGGAAGCTGGGGTCCATGTGCACATCCTTCGCTGTCTCTTGGGCACCACACTTAATCACATGTAGACTAGACTGCAAGTAATGTCTGTTGTTGTCTGATCAGAAAAAGCAGCAACCCACACATGACATTCAGATGTGCAGTCCAAGCGTCTACAGAATTTTCCTGCTTTGGATCCTTTCCACAGACCACCTACTCTACTTACCATTTCTCACCACAACAGCAGAGTCTATGTGTCTACAGTGTATGTATGTAGGGGGGGGCTGTGTAGCTGACAACGCATCCTGACAAACGTGAAAAACGTGAAAAACGTGAAATGTATAATCCTTGTAGCAACCTCATGAACAAAGCTGTCCGTGTCCTTGGTTTAGAGTTGAGGTCACTGAGCCTCAGAAAAAAATTAATTGATTCATCCCAGAATCCACATGACATGGATCTGGGTAAGGGATTTGAACCTGTGGTTCCTGACACAAAGTGGGTTTGGGCGCAGCTACACATTCCATAGGGTCACAGGTCCCTGATTTCTGAATACCATCCCACAGTATTGTTGCAGCTGTGGGCAGGGAGTGGGACCAACTGCATTTTACCTCAGGCCTGAGCTGGGGCTGCAGAGAGAGAAGGTAGCCCATAGAATCAGTGCAAACAAGCCAAGTGGTCATCAACCCCAAACTCAAGTTGTCGGAACTCAGGAAGCACACTTTGAAAGTGGTATCACAAGCAAGGCCGTCATTTCCCAAAAGCCCGGGTGATCGTGAGCAACGGAGCTCAGGGAGAGAGCAGGCTCTTTCTCTCACTCAGTGAAGCATGCAGCGTGGGCTGAACAGTATTGTTTCAAGATCTCTTTGAACCTATTAATAGAATTAAAGCAAATCATCCAAACTGTGCTTGAAGGTCTGGTCTTCAACTTTGGTTAAACATTTCCTCACACAAAGTCTGTGAGAGTATGGAATCTTGACCAAAACATTTGAACAAAGGCCTTTGCTCCTGTTTTGTAAATTCGAAAATCCTCATAACCTGTTTGTCTGATTAACAGGGATGGGTGATGTGAAAACTATCTTAACAATGCAAGGGATGTGCAGAGATTCCCTTTGGTGGCCACAGTTTCCCTGCCAGGAACCTTAATAAACACGTCAGTACCATGAGGCCAGGGGTTCTTGTCTCACATGTCACTTGTATGTCCTCAAAACCTGGCACATGCAGAAAGTCTAATGAATGAATGGCTGAATTGGGATGATGTGAGGCCATTTTATCTTGCCTTTTGGCAGAAAAAAATTGCTTGTTTGGAAGGCAAACTAAACAAAGACTCCCTCATTATAAAGTACAATGATTATCTTTCTCCCCCTTTACCTGATCCAGTAGCTGCAGCTAAGACATAAGTTATTTATTGCATTTGCAATAGCACTCAGGCTTCAGAATCACCACACAGTTGTGCCTGCAACAGATGAAATACGTGAAGTATCAAAGGTACTAATTTGTCAGCCATTGTTTCTATTGGGTTGGTTGAAAAGTTCATTTGATTTTTTCCCATAAGATGGCTCTAGTAGCACTTGGTTGCCTTTAACTTCATACAAAACAATTTTGTTAAATTGTATTGTGACAGCTGTCATATCTGCATGCATTTATAAAAAAATTATCAAAATCTGTGAAATTTTGTATAGTTATTTTAATATTGAAGATGAAAGAAAATATGCAACATTTTCATCATATTATGCTTTATTGTTTTAAGAAAGATAAAAACAAAACTGAAATGCAAAAAAAAAAGATTTGTGCAGTGTGTGGAGAAGGTGCTGTGACTGATCAAATGTGTCAAAAGCAGTTTGCGAAGTTTTGTGCTGGAGATTTCTGGCTGGACAATGCTCCAAGGTCGGGTAGACCAGGTGGAATTGATAGTGATCAAATTGAGACATTAATTGAAACAATCGATGTTATACCACAGGGGAGATAGCCAATATACTCAAAATATCCAAATCAACAAAGTTACTGGTAGAAATGAAAAATGTATCCTTTATTTTACATTAAAAAACTAAATGGACTTTTTGGCCAACTCATTAATCAGAGCCAAGGACCCAGACCAGAGTCCCATACAAGGGACTGTGGCCTCATATCCTCCATGACTTTTCTGTGAGAAGAAAACTTATTTATACAATCTGAGCTCAGAACCTAACTGCCTTTAAATTCTAAACACAAAGTACTTTGCTCCATTTTAATATATACAGAATTCTCTAGGAATGCAAATATCATACTGAAGTACACTCATTTATACTTGTGCACGCACCGTTGGAAGAGCTCTCTCTCTACAAGGAAAGGTTTGTATTAATCCCACCAAAAATGCCCCATGTTTGTACAGTAAGATTAGTAGGTTTCTAGCCTACCTCTATTACAAGTACTACACAAGTTAGTAATGAAACTACTAATAATCTTGCAGCCTGCAGTTTACCATCTGATATCCATCTGAATGGAATGATTTTAGTGTGGGCACATTTGACGGTGGAGAATATTCTCTTTTGCTGCTCACAGAATTCAAAGATTAAGAAACAATTGAAAGTATAATGGCAGTAGGATAAAAGGAGCATTATTTTTAACCACAGTATTCCCTAAAATGAAGAATATTTTTCCATTTGGTTATAAATTCCTTCAAGGCAGAAACTCCATTTATGCAACAGATATTTACTGAGAGCCATTTTGTGCCAGCCAGACCCATTCAGGTGCTTGGACTGGAATCAATTCATTCTAGAACAAAACAGTAGCCTTAATTTTTATCTAGTCTAGTGGTGTACCAGTCATTGTTTGGCTTTACAGCTCTTTCATCGAATGAAAGCTCCCACAGAAGTCCAAAAACTCCAGGTGACATAGGTCAGTGGTCCATTGGAGCAGTTCCATGGAGAGCTTAGAGTCCCTAGAGCTATGCCTGCCGCCCGTGCTCTACCTAGCAGTCCCTAAGGGTAGCCCCAGTCACGCCAAGGCTGCAGAGAGCACAGTATGGAAATTGGTGATGTATACCGCCCCTCAGATAACAACTGGGAGATAAAGAGCCACGGCAGCCCAGAGATACAGCTGCCCAAGGCCACACAGCCAGTGAGGGGTGAACCCCCTTAGAATGCAGTCTGTGGTGATCGGGGTTCATGGAGTCCCAGATTTAGGGCCTATAGGGATTCAAACATCAAGCATGGCTAAGAGGAACCTAGGTTCTATACAAGAAGGTAAGAATTTTTTTTTATTTAAAATATATTTTATTGCCCTGGCTGGCGTAGCTCAGTGGATAGGGCGCAGGCTGCAAACTAAAGGGTCACGGTTCGATTCCCAGTCGGGGCACATGCCTGGGTTGCGTGCCAGGTCCCTGGTGGGGCCACGTGAGGGGCAACCAAACATTGCTGTTTCTCTCCCTCTCTTTCTCCCTCCCTTCCCTTCTGTCTAAAAATAAATAAAATATTTTTAAAAATATATATATATTGCATGCTGTACATTGTGTCTGTACACTTAACCCTCATTTGCGTGTTTTTGTCATATTCATAAATGTGAGAAGAGCTTATTAAAATATATTGAGCAAAGAGGTTTTTAGGAACTGTTAGAAAAACCAAGCTAGTATTTCATTTTGATGTGTGACTTATTGGTGATTAAATATACCATTCTTCATTGGTTTCATGAAAAATGTACTAGATTTATAGATTATAAAGGAAGTTGGACATGGTTCCTCTTTGAAAGTGGATGAAGTAGCATCAAATGTAAGAGCAGTTAAACCACTTTATTGTATAATATGATTAGAGAGTTACTTTAAAACTATGTCCATGTACTGAGACTTGCTCCATGAAATAAAGCTTTAGTAAAATTTTAATTACATAAGCACATGAGCTAGAATTGCAATAACATGTAATTGACTTCGCCAATATAATTGAAGTGCATGGCCTTACTATATAATTTACCAATCTGTACACAATTAGTTTTGTATGATCCTTTTGATCTCTTTTTACAATGCTTTACTTCTCTAAGTTATATGAACTCCAAAAGCCTATTACTAAGGCCACTTGTAGGTGAGTGCACATCTCTGACACGCCTAGTAAAATATCCATCCCCTTGCCATTCTTGTTCTTGGCTTGATTGATTAGGCAATAGCTCTCGTTAAGAGAGCCAAATTGGTCCTTTGCTTAGAGAGAAATTGCATTCTCCTTCATAATTATCTGCACTCTCGTAATCTTCAACCACCACCACCATTGGGCAAAGCATTGATTAAATATTTCTTTGCACGCTTCATAAAGAGACGCTTCACACATGCGTATTTACTGCCCTCCAGAAAATAACTTAAATGGAATGCACATTAATCATCTGCCCAAACTTGTC
This sequence comes from Micronycteris hirsuta, assembly GCA_004026765.1. Lineage (NCBI taxonomy): Eukaryota > Metazoa > Chordata > Mammalia > Chiroptera > Phyllostomidae > Micronycteris > Micronycteris hirsuta. The sequence continues at coordinate 67,838 of PVJI01000618.1, forward strand.
AATATTAGCCAAATCGCCAATGTCTCCAATTCCTACCCAGATACTTGGAATTTTAAATAGCAGTTCCAGTAAACCAAACGCTTTTGATGATCCCGGGGAAGATTTTCTATCTTCTGGCCAAAAGTTGACTTCCTAACTATGTAATGGAGTCAAATAATTCCTAGAACTTCTAGTTCTTTAGGCACATGCTCTTCAGTGATTTGAGTTGATCTTAGTAAGAGTATCGTCTGGCAGGGCCTTCGGGATTGGCTCAGGAGCCTCTGGCATCCGTTTGGAGCTTTTAAGGAACTGACACTTTGCAACTTGTGTCTTTTTTCTGCACCTCTCCTTCTGTTAAGACTCTCTCATTAGCAACTGCTCTCTCTCTCTTCCTCGGATGTAGGGTTTCCTGCAGCCGTATTTCAGCCTGTGGGTGTGGTCACAGACCCTCGATTATCAGGAACAGGAATTTGCTCAGGCCACCTTAAGAAAAATGGAGACATATAAAGATATGTGGGTGCCAGAGTTTAAAAGCAATGACATTATTAGGCAAGTGTTTTGTCTTTTTATTACAGTGGGACATTTATTAAATACTTAGACTGCCTTAAATACATTCAAGGCATTTAAAAATACTAAAATTTGGACGTTCACTAGTTTCCAGAAAACAAATTAACTAAATTTCAAATATTCCTTCAAAACAAAAACGTTGCAAATTTCTTCCCCCAGTTCTGGGTTGGTCCACTAAATCTCTGCCGTATGGGGGATGGATCCAGAAACCCAGAACTGACTTGCAGTGAAACATCAGCCACATACCCAACCTCTTATCTTAACCCACAAAAGAGCTAAATTACTGCATAGATCCCAATACCCCTCTTGTCGCCTGGGTGGACCACAGCCCTGTCTGCCACCAGTAACGCATCCCCTAAGCTTCTTAAGCCTCAGCAATGGAGCACCATGATTGGACTTTTTCATTTGCAATCCTCTTCCCACGGAACCTAGTTTCCATGCAAAATGTTTATGAATTAAGTTAAACCCCTAGAACACATTATATGTATATTCTTTTTAAACGCCTGTAAGAATAGAGGAATTACCAATTATTTTGTATATTAGAGGCTCCCATGATTTAAAAAGTTTTGCGTTGCTCAGCTGTCTCAGAAGCAACAGCTGTCTCAACTCGACTTGCCAAGAACCACCTAACGCTTTATGGTTTCTGAGCCTTGAGTCAGCTCTCCTCTCGGGTCTCTCCCACAGCCCTAGCGCTCTCCCTTCGCGATCAGCGGGACGTTGCCTCAATCTACGTGTCTGCTCCATCTTTCTAGATTCCACTCTGTGTTTTCTAGAGACAGCGTTAGAGAAAACTAATCTGGTTGGCTTAGTTAATTCCTGTCCCTGTAGGAGGCAAAGCACTTCCCATCAGGCCATGGTGGGGTGCTCTGCACTGGCCCCAGCTGGGGCATCCCCTGCACAGCTGGAGTTACAGACTGCTTCCCTAAGCAGGGGGCTGCGGCCAGGGGGGTTGCTATTTCCATGTGAAACAACAACAACAACGAACGAAAACGCCTCGTGGCAGCAGGCCTTGTAATGAACCTGCTTCCGTTTCATCAGAAGGCACACAGGGGCCTCAGCCTTGGTGAATTCAGAAAGCACCTCACAGGAGCTCAGTGCTTCCCGCTTGTTGCACATTGAACTTGTAACCCCTAAACTTGGGCATTCTGTGAAGGAAGGCTTTGGCAAAACTCAGCCCTGAGGTTCTTGGGATGCTGGATCCAGAACCATCGTTCGTTCAGTTGCCACTTGTATTTTGAATGATGGATCTGGAATTTTGGTCTGAATGTTCTAGCCATCTCAAATTCCATCAGCTGTATCATTGGAAATAATTATACCCGTGTGCACTTAATAAATACATTGGCTGCTTAACACTGTCTCCAACAGTCAGAAAATCAAAGGGTAGATTACCCTGCTTTTTGCTCACTTTCTAGTGGTGTGAATTTGGGAACAGATTATACAAAACTTAAGCCCTAATTGGAAGCTTTGGAATAGTAATAATTGTTTAAAAATTTACCCTTTGAACATGTAATACTTACCAAGAATTCAGAAAGTTGAAAAACAATAGGACTTTGAATGCCTGGGCTAGTTTGAAGAGAAAACCCAGCAACCTGGGCTTTTACAGCAGCAATTCAGCCTGCTAGGCCCTCTTTGGGTCAAAGAAACCCTGAGAAGATGGTCTGCTGACCTACACCACTCTTTCTAATCCCCCTCATACAAAAAGAAAAGTAAAACAAAATATATTTCAACTTTTCTGACTATTTTCTTCTCAGTCTGTTCAGACACCCATTAATGGGGTGGTACCACCTCCTCAGGAATAAAGATGCTGTCCACCGTGTTCAGTGCTTGCTCAGGCAAAAAGGACATTGGAAAAAATGGCCTTGCATGTTCATTAATATTAGTTTGGAAGTAACACCTTCTTTTCATTATATTATCATCATTTCCTTTAAAACCATGCAGTTGAACATGTGGTATTTCTCAGTTCCAAGAGAACTAAAACTAACACTAAATGAACTGAAAGCTAAAAATAGATCCAATCCTGTGAGGTCAACAAAGCCTCTGTTATTGGGATCTGATGACAACACCCCCACACTTAAAGTCTGTGCATCTGCCTCTATCTAATATGTGCACATATTTACTCTGAGGAAATGGGAGAGCAAAGCCTGGCTCGAGAGCAGTAATGTAAACAGCATCACGCGTACTCTCAGCGGGAATCATTTGCCCACCTGTCTTTCTTGGAAATGTTTCAGCTGGTTGTTTTCTCAGGTTCCCGTACAATTTCATTAGGCCCTGGAAACACCTACTCTGTGTCAACTGTGCTGTCCATGAGAGAGAGAGAAAGGAAGGACATTGTACACCAGGCTCAGTGTTTTTAGATGCTTGTTCAATGTATGTTAGATACAAATATGTAACTTATAATTATAAAATAATACAACACATAGTAATAGGGGAAGAAAAGAAATCCTAATGCAGCCTGGGAGGAATAAGGAAAAGGAGTTAGGGAGGGCTTCTTGGAAGCAGGGACCACTGAGTGTTTCAAGAAGAGCTTGAGTCAGGTAAAAGGAAATATATTCTCTGCAGGGAACATACCATGACAAGACCTTGGAGATAATGAACTCTTCATAAAGTCTTTAAAGTCTTCTGTGTGGTGCACTGAGGGAACCACAAGAACTTTAATACTATTAGAACATGAAGTGTAAATTAAGCAAGGATTGAGAGAGGAGGCTGGCGTGATAAGCAGAATAAAATCACATAGAGTCTTGTGGAGCACTGTGTTTGGAAAAGGCTGCTCAATACGATGTAATAAAAACTAATTATTGTCGACTTGGGGGATTACCCGGGAGACATCCTGCCACTTTAATACTCAGGCAGGATATTGAAGCTCTTTGCACACTGGAACCCTTTCACTAATTCTCATCTCTGTGCCTCTGCCGTCCAGGCTTTCATTTTCAAGTTCTAGCCTCTTAGGTCTGATGGCAGCTCTTCAACGGGTGCAGATAAAGGAAGTGCCAACGACAAAAGTAAATGTCAATTTTACAAAACAAAACAAATCATCAAAAGAGTCTGCTTAAATATGGCTTTCTGCAAAAATCATAACAGATTTAGGAAGCTGAATCAAAGAAATGTCTATTTGTCCTAACCCAACTTTTCTTCAAATATGAAAGGCGGAATGTATCGCCCAGGTGTGGTGATTTGCTCATACATCGCTCAGAAGATTCTCGGGTCAAAAAATTAAAGAAAGGCTTGGGTTCACCCGAAGGCCTCATGCAGAGCAATGAGCTCATCTTACCAGTTTCCCCAGAGGCCTTGTGAGTAATCCGCACCTTCCTTCCTCCCCAGTTCTCTCTCCAGCTCCAAGTGCGGCAGTGCAATGGGCAAACTCCGATCTGACCCCCTGCATCAATTACAACATTGCTTAGCTCCCTAGCACACGCCAAGGGGAAGCAAAGGTCAAGGGTCTTCCAACGAGGGTGACCAGATGTCCTGTTTTACCAGGAACGGTCCCAGTTTATGTCTGTGCTGTCAACACAAATACCAAGAGTGGCCCTTTTCACTCTCAAAAGCCTCTGTGTGGGGATAATAAACTATAGGGGCCACCCTACTTCAAACCAGTTTCAGCAGAAGCCCAGCGTCTGCCCCTGAGCCTCTCTCCCATTCATTCCACAAGGCAGCTGCCACGACGGAATTCCAGTGAAACCTGAGAGTTTGAGCGGCGACTTGGAGATTATGGTTAAGAGTTTGATCTGTAATTACACATTCCAGGACCGTTCAGATAAACCGGGGAATTACATTTAATAAACACAAGCCCTTCACGTACTCCGCTGACAAATAAATAGGTAATTTTTAAAAACACAAGGAAGACCCACCTCCCACCTCAAGCAAAGGTGGACAAGGCACTCAGAAAACCTGCGACGAAAAGTGTAAGGAAAGCAAACGGGGCAGAGGCCATCCGAAGTGCTGCTCCCACAGGCATGGCCTCGGGTCCTGGTGTTGGCCTTCTTGTCTGGCGTTCACCTGTGAGCTGCAGGGGCAGCTTTTTCCCAATAACCCTTCCCTGTTCCTCTCGGCCCGTTTTAAACGGCGTGTTCAGCATTCCGAGGAGTTGCTGATTCTTGGTTTCCCTCTCCTTTCCTAACTCTGAGTGGTTTATAGAAGAGTCTGACTGTTGTTTCATTTGTTACATTTTACATAAACAACTTTTTGCGATGTAATTGACATGAAGCAAACTGCACATACCTAAGTGTACAATTAAATTAGTTTTGAGGTGCATTTGCTCCTATGAAACCATTGGCACGGTCAAATGAATGAACACGTGCATCACTAAAAGTTTCCTCCTGCCCATTGGTAAATCCTCTCTCAGCCCCTCCTGCCCCCCAACTCCCATCCCTAGGCATCTTTCATTTGGCATAAAACAAAACAAAAGAAGCAAACAAACAAACAAACAAAATGTTTAAGAAGTGATTCCTTTCAAATCCTTTTTAATTGTTTAATTTAAACCTTCTGAAGCCCTAAAATTTCTTGCCAATCACTGTGAAACATACACAGCAATCTGCTTAGCTGTCTGGCACACTCTGCCCATTAAAATAAATAAATAAATAAAATACCAGAAATTTCCAAGAGAGTAAAGAACATAGTTGGCTTGTTTAATAAGCATAAGGGAAATAAGTATTTGCTTTAGCTTGAAGCCATTAAAAGCATTCTCTCCCTATGGAAAAGGGAATGCCAGGGACAGCTAGACACTGAAAGGGTCCAAGCTTCTGTTCAAAAGTGTGAGATGGCATAGCTAAAGGAAATACCCACTCAGGTGACAGAAATAAGCCATGTTTCACCAGAGTGGAATGCCTTCTGTTTCCAAGGATGCATTAATTATTGAGCAACTTCTCCATCGACACTTCGATCTAAGAAACTAACTGGAAACTTGATCTTTGAAAAAAAATGCTCAATATTTATTCTTGGTTCAGATTACACTTCCTTTGGAGAAAAAATAAAATTTCCTTTTCTTTCCACGGTGGGAAACTGGGAAAAGCACAGTCCTGAATGACTAGAGATTCTTCCAGTAACTAACTCAGTGAGGCTACAGGTCATTTCACTTCTGCTTCTTATCAGTATCACGAGAGGATTGAACTAGAAGAATCTTCAAAGTCCCTTCAGGTTCTAAATTGCGTAGTGTGTGACCTTTTCAGGAATACTTTTGTCCAACAGAGGGCTTGGCAGGTTCAGATTTGCCCTGGAGTGGAAAGAAGACCACCGCTGGCTGCAGTAACCACGCTTCCCCAGTGCCTCCCTGTTGTAGCCGCGGCTCTGTAGCTACTACATGGCTCTGACTAACGTAAGCAGAACATACACGTATTAAAATTAAAAATATTAATAGTTGAGGGGATGTAAAGTACAGCATAGTCAATAATACTGTAATAACTGTGTTTGTAAATATTGGGAGAATCGCTTTGTAAAGTATATGATTGTCTGACCGCTAGGCTGTACACCTGGCACCAACTACAAAATAATACCAAATGTAAAAAAAATTAAAAATATTAACAGAAGGTTGGAGAACTATATACATCACAGAAGTGGCCTGTGGGAAAACACGTAGCCCAGGGCTGCCCACGACCTGACATATTTGGCCACCACCACCGTGCCAGAGAGAGAGCCTTCCAAGAGCTCTCTAACCATGCCACCAGCGCCTAGTCCAGGGCTTGCCAGCCGTTTTCACCATAGCACTGTGTAGGAAATTACAGTTTACTGTACACTGGGGTAGTAAGGATGCTTATGGTCAGAGGTGACATATCCGAGAGCCTTGACCACCCAGTCCCTACCATTGAAGAGTGCCATATCTCAACACGCCTGTCACTTAGTCATGGGCCACCACTTTGCCATCGCACACTGGTTGAGAAGCCCTGCCCTAGATGGTGGTGTCTTCTTGGTTAAGTCTAGGTCACATTTCCTACCCACAAAAGAGGCTGGGAAACTAAGTATCAGTTTTCGCCTTTTACTTTATATATAATAAGGAGTAGGTTCCCATAAATTGAAGAATCCACCCCCCAAACAGATACAGGCAAGGGGTGGGGGTTGAGGGGAGTTGCCCCAAATCTACTTCCATACCTGTATTTATTCCAATGGACAGACCTTGCACATACCAGTCGTGGTGTATGACTGGAGGAGCCCTACTTGGGCTTAGAGGCATGATTTTGAGAGGGCCTGATGCGTCGTCATCATGAGACCTGCCTGCCTCTCTGGAGCTCCTCAAAACAGCAACACTAGACCCGGTGAGCCCATTCTCTGAAGGTTGTAATTCCACATTGCATATCGCAAACAGACTTGCCCACAGACCCAGGGACTGGAGCCCATGCCTTAGAGGGTCCTCTTCTGGTCCTCTCCAGCCACACCACTCCTGTTTAGAGGGGACAACCAGGGGACCACTCTGAGCCTCACCTGATGTCCCCACTCAGATGGCCCATCACTCACCCTTTCTAGACTATGCTCAGGGCACCTGGGACCCAGAATTCCCTGCCCAAATGCTATTGAGCCCGCTTCCAGGGCTGACGCAGGCCTTTGCCTAAAGGAACAAGTGGTGCAATGTTGGTGACTATTGTCGAGGACAAGTACACGGGCGGGAGGGTCTGCACTCACGCGAGGAGCCCTCGCAGTGAAGGACAGAACCAGGGCCTCTGTCTGTGTTCTTGTCCAGACCTGCATCTCCATCCTTACTCAAAAGTCAAGACTTCCAGGCCATTTTCTGCCCTCTGAGTCTGACTATCTACCTCAGGTGGCCTCTCGAAGCTTCGTCTACACTGAACTTGGAATTCGTTAGCCCCTTTCAGAACTGAAAAACCACTGAGGAGACTGAGGCACCCCATGCCTCAGCGAACTGGGGTGCAAGCCTCCAATGCCAGTGAGACCGGCTCATCTCCTGACAGGCAAGGGCACAGCACTCGGGGGACTGGCTTCAACACTGAGTGCCCCTCGAAGAACAGTGAGATGGGACGGACACGACCAGGAGAAAAGGCAAGCAGGGACGACAGTGTTGCTCCTGTCGAGGACCCTCCGCCCACAGACTTCCCCACGAGCCCCTTCCTCGTTCCGCAGCAATGCCTCTGTACTCTTGCATGGACCGGCCATGCTGGTGCCAGCCTCTGCTACTCTGCCTCTGAGAGGGATGGTCAGACTGCACAGCCAAATCCTCCTCAGCGTATCAGGCAGAGGCCTGCGGGCCTGCACAGTTTCACTGTGTACTCCAGCCTCCGAAGGGGCAGCGCTGCATCTCTCACGGCACCCAAGCAACTTCTCCCTTGGAAAACAGGAACTCGTAGACAGCCCCAGCCAGGGATGGTCTGATTTATCGTGGGGCTGGCAGCCAAGCTGGCCTCTGTGCAAATGAAAAAGCATAGAAAGTGTCCTGCTGGAAAGAATGTGTCTGAGGCACAGAGAGAATCCGAGGCAACAGGCACGTGTCCCCAGAGAAACGGTGGGAGCAGTTTCAGGTTCCAGATGGCTTTCCAGGCTTCAGTCTCATTGAAATAACTGCAGTTTCAATGCAATTTCCTGTGTTTGGAGTCAATAGGATTTCTAAAATTGTACACACACACAGAGACAGACACAAACAAAAACTCCTGATTTCACTGAACCTTCTTAAGTGTATCAATCTAGAAGCCAAGAGAAACTTAACCCAGAAAAATTTGCCTCTCGAGATTCCAGTCACACATGTCAACAGACCCAGTGTCTGTCATTCAGGTTCCATGACCGTGTAGAATGCATCAACCACATCCCTCTGCAAGCTTCCGGCCCCGTGCCCTCTGTTCACAGGGGGCTGAGTCACCTGCCTGGCAATGTTGACGTCCTGGAAGCACCCTGTAGACCTCTACCCTGAGATCCTGACAAAGAGCCCTCCCCACCCACACAAGAGCACCCCAGAAAATTACAGAGTCCAGGCTCAGCAGGGTGGTTTCTTTAGGCCCAGTGACGTCACACACCAGGCCCCGGGCCTCAGCCCCTTATGCAGTAACTGCCTATAGCAACCACTTCACACACCACACCCTGCCCTGCTCTCAGCCTTCAAACTTCTAACCCTCCAAAGTACATCCAATTTCTGCACTGAGGCTTACCGACAAGCACTACCCTTCTGGATACATCCTTGGCTTCTTCTCAATGTCTGTAATTGGGGTGCACTGCAGCTACTCTCCTTTGCACCCTCTCTGCAGACCTGCATCCCAGTGGTGATGCTTTCCAATCCCACCACGATGGAAGTGTGTGTTCCTGCGATTTGACCCAGACCAGCAAGTAGGTGCCGACCACCAGACTTCCAGTCCCACAGGCACAAAACTAGAAATCGTTTAGCCAATCTGGTCAGTTCCTCCCTGCAAAACTGTAGCGAATCAAAACCCTGTGAGTCACAGCATTGCGGAGCGCATCTCACACTGAACTTAAAATCCCATCAGACACGTTGTTTACACAAATTCATCTTTTAAATATAAGCTGTCACAACAGAGTTCACAGAAGCAACAGTCCAGGGAAAATGTCATTATCTGCAGCCGAAGGTCTTCACCAGAGTGGGCAGTGAGTGGAACTGTCCACAGAGAGCCGTTCTCCAGGGAAAGCCTTTCATTGTTCTTCCCCATGGAGAAGCTACACATAGAAAGTCCAGCCACTAATGAAGGCCTTACCTCTTCTTCGCAGTATAAAAAGTGGTTAAAGTTTTATACAGTGAAGCAGTCTCTCAAACCATTTTTTTATCTTTCTGCTTTTCAACCGAGGTCTTCACAATGCTGCCAATCACTCTTATCTGGGAACTCAAAGCTTACTGTAACACAGGGACCCCCTGAGAGCAGGAGGCTTTGCCAAATCCATAAACCTGAAGCTCTTTGATGTTATCCTGACGCAGGTGCCTCTCCACCGCGGGGACTTTGTTCACACCGTCCGCCCTGCCTGTGCCTCCCCCTCCTCCCTTCCCAGTGAAACCCCACCTCTCCTTCAAGGCTAGCTCGGATTCCACCCCATGCGGCAGTCACCTTTCTCACAGCTCTGGATTCTCATGGTGCCTACCTCCCAGGTCACTAACTGGGTTTCTCATGTGTATTATGTTATGCCGTGGATTTCCTATGAAGTCACTTTCTCACTCTGTTGAATCTCCTTGGGATTCTGGTATTTCTCAGCATCTAAATGCCTTAGTTCAGTGACCTATACATAATTAGTGCTTTTTAAACTCATTTTGATTGATTGGATTAGAATATTAAGAAACGAGTGTTTTACTAAAGTATAGGGTAGTTTCTAAATATCACAAACCTTTTGTACGGTTTATTATAATGTATAAGGACAAATGTTTAAGCTGATGAACTGCAAATGAATACAAGAGCCTTAATTTTAAAGAAAGATTCAGTTCAATATATTGCATATCTACAAGGTTAAATGGGTACATACCTTAGAGAAAAATATTGAGAAACAAGATCTGAAATGCATCAGGTTTGTTAAAAAGCTACTCTTGAATTTGGGGTGACCATAAAATCACTGTCAGCTGGGACCTTCCCATTCTGGGCCTGGCTGAACTGGGACAGGAGTTAAACCAGAGCAGTCTGAATAAGGGTAGATGAAGGGAAAACTGACTGTGGCCTAGAAGAACCCAGGGTCTGAACACCAAGTTCAAGGTTAATCTAGAAAATGGAAAACCAAAGGGAAGAAAGAATGCAGTGTGTGGAATAGTTCAAGGCAACGGTTTCAAAATTGAAGTTGCAAACAGCCAGAAAATTCTGAGAGACCCTTTTACGTGGTGCCAAGGGTATGACTTGGGGATAAGTCACTTTCTCACTCCGTTGAACATCCTTGGAACTCTGATATCTCTCAGCACCCAAATAGAAGTGCATGAACACTCAAGAAACCAGAAAACACCCTTCTGTAGACACTTGCCTTCCCTCAACCGAATGTTCCATCACTCGTGTGTTCCCTGTGCAGCCAGAACACTCATTCTTTCTGGGTATATCTCCAGAGTGCAGCATAGTGCCTAGAAACTAGCAGGTTCTAAGAAATAATACACTTAACTCTAAACTCCACACTTAGCTGTCTTATTCAGTTGTATGCTCAGTACCTAAAACAGCACCAGACACATAGTAGTCTCAATAAATATTTGCCGAACACACAGGAATGAATGACTGGTAAATAGATACTTGTCAGTGTGCCAGACCCTCTCTAGGTGTCAGTGAGTATGAGTGTTCCTTCTAGTAGGTTAAAGAAATGAAATATTGTCATATATTTATTCACTGTCAAGTTCTACAAGCAGTGAATATGAAAGGGATGGGGTACCTCACTAAACAGAGGTGAATATGAAGTAAGCGTTGAGTCACCTGAGATCAAATTTTAGTTGTAGAAAGGCTGGGCTCATTGTCATAGCTCAACACTACCCCCAATATCTGTGAGAACAAAACTCCTCTCTCAATGACAAACACAGGCCCTAAGAATCGGGTTGATAATGACCACCCCTAAGCACCCCAACCCACTCATAAAAACACCTGTGCCTCTCCGCACATCTGCACCACTGGTAAAAGCTAACTGCTCGCCCAGCTCCCACCTTGACACAGGCCACAGACTTCTCCTCATCTTCTGAAGGTTGTCTTCAGCGCATATGTCTGTACAGGTGTGCACTTACACACATACGCACACGTGCATGCACGCACACTCACACACACACCCCCTAATGTGGTTCCTGAAGGCAATCGTTTAATATTTCTCTGATACAACAGCTTAAAAACTACAAAACTAGGGGATTCCAGTTAAATTACTCATTGATTTATTTACTCACTTGTTCTTTCTTCATTTGTTGACCATTTACGGAGTCCCTGCTCCTGCCAAGAATTTTTCTAGTGCAGAAGATCCAAAGATGAAAATAAGACATTTCTCATTTTCCAGAAGCCTACAATCAGTCGGGGGAAAGAGACAATCAAAAATTACCATCTCCACAGCAACGGAGACCGGAAACTACGGTGACCGCACGGAGGACAGGAGCCCCCTTGTACTGGGTGCCTGCTCTGTGCAAGGTGCCTTTCAGAGGCCGTCTCGTTAATTCTTAAAAACAGCCTTGTCAAATAGGTATTACTATGTTTGTTTTCAAGTCTCAAAAAGGAAAGTTGAGGAGTTTATGTATTTGTTCCAAGTCACACAGCTACCATGAAGCAGAACCAGGATTTTAATCCACTTGCATTGACTTGCAGGTCAGTTACCTGGAGTATTTGGGCATGGTGTCACCGAGGAGATGAAACTTTAATTAAATATGAAGAGATTAGAAGTCACTTACCAGGCAGAGCTGGTGACGGAGAGAGGGCGCCCGGGGCAGTAGGAACAGCATATCCGAGGCTCCTCAGAGCAGGAGTACTGGAGGAACCTCACATAGCATAGCTGACCCCAGGGTGAGGTAATAGACTGCATTTCATCTGGGTCACTTCCCTACGCTTCTTGGTTTCTTTTGGAAGTTATTGTTCTGTCCGTTTTGCTTTTAATTGAACTTATTGGGCTGACACTGGTGAACAAAGTCATGCAGGATCCAGGTGCCCAGCATATCATCCATCCATACAATGTATTGTCTTTTCACCACCGACGTTAGGTCTCATCCATTGCCATTTGTCCCCCTGAACCCACCTCCACCTGCCCCCTCCCCTCGGCAATCCCACACTGTTGTCTGTGTCCGTGGGTTCTTTTCTCTCTTTTTCCCAACCCCTCCACCCCTGCAACACCCCCCCCAACAGCTGTCAGCCTGCTCTCTGTCTACGAGTCTGTCTCTATTTTGCTTGTTAGTACAGTTTGTTAATTAGATTCCACATATTTGAAGTCAATATCCTGGACCAAATATACCATCTCCTCCTCCGTGTCCAATCTGAGCTCGCAAACGTGCCTACTGCCAGCCCAAGGAGCTGTCACACTCCCTTTGCTGTCACCCAAGACATGTTTATTTTGCATCATTGCCTCTAACTCATTAACCTCACTAGGAGGCATCCAGGCTCATCAAAGTAGCATTACCAATATTTACGTCAGTTCTCAGACTTAATTTCTCAGTGTGGAGGAGCGAAAATGTAGTCGTGGAATGTTTTTATTTCACGAGCAGATTTTCTATAATGGCTTTTCATTTTGGCTGAGGTCAAAGATATCTCCCTGTTTTTCCAGTTAAACAGTAAACACTTCCTTTGACTTCCTGGACTTCCTGAATGAGAAGATAAATAATAATGATTCTTACAAATTTAATTATAATGAACTATAATTTTAAGCTCATTGTAAACAGCGTAATGCATCCCAAGTGAAATAAGATGTGAGAGAATGATTATTTGCCTGACACCTCAATGCCATCCCTGTTCCCATCCCAGAGGTTGGAACATCTCCAGCTGTTTCCAGGAGCAGAGACTGGGTGTGGGCTGAGCCTGCTGCAGGCCTGGTCACCCCTGCCTCTTTCCTCAGCCCTCTCTCCTAGTGGGCTCTAAGCCCCCCAAGGGCAGGCTCCACTGCCGTGTGCCCAGCGTCTGCCCTTGTTCCTGGTAGAAACTAGGATCCTGGCATTTTTGTTGTTCTTGTTAATGACTCAGTATATTATCCCCAAATGACTCTTCAATCATCTGCTATGCTTGCCAAAAGTTATCTGTTACCAACACGTTGAAGGGATCCAATAGGGTAATTAAGTGAGGGCAGCCTCCTGCAGGAAAAAGAGCAGGTTTGACAAGGGAGGACGGAAGGGAACTGCACTCGGACCAAAGTACAGCACACGACTTCGCCCAACCCTCGCCTCCCTCCACAGCACAGCAGTTCCTGGCCCTTCCATCAGGGTCTGTGTGCAGCCCAACGCAGAGCTGACAGCTACACCATCTCCAAAGGGCCTGACCTTCCTGGGTGTCTTCTTCTCTTCGGTTTCCCCATCAATGCTCTGCATGGACCCTCTGCTTCAATCACAGCTAGACAGCGATGAGAACAGGATCTGCAGACTTGACTTGCTAAAGAGGAGAACAAGGGCCCCATGGGCTGGATTCAGGGACACTAGAAGACCCACAGGGTGGGTAGTGAATGCTTTCGTGCAAGCAGTAGACGAGTAAGGGAATAGGGGTTCCATTATTCCACATGCTAATGAGGCTGAGTGCTGAGAAGCAGGATTGAAACCAGCTGCCCAGGCGGCTGGAAGGCTGGAAGAAATGTTATCATGACAATGGGACAGTGAACCTGTGGCTGAAAGGCAATGTGGTTGTGGCTGCTGAGTCAAGGAGTCCCCAACGCTGAAAAAACACAAAAGGCAATGAGGACTTTACTATTCATGATAGAGCTTTGAGTGAACCCAAAATACTGGGACATGGTTTTTAGAAGCCAAAAGCAAGCAGCTGCCCAAAACCAGAAGTGGAGGCACAGCCTGGCCAAACAGGGAAGAGCTAGCCAGGCTGTGTGTCCGCCCCTGCCCCAGCCACACATTGCAGCAACAAGGATAGGGGGCGGGGTTCCTTGGTGGCCAGAGGCATGAAGGATGATGGCAAAATACACAGAAAAAACGGGGCCAGTAGGTCCAGGCACCCATCGAGTACCAGCACTCAGACCCTGATGCTGGAACAAAGAATCATGGGAGAAAAAAAAGCCACCCCACAGGCCCACAGCCTGCACACCTTGGACGCAGCCCTGACCTTGGAATTTGCCCCAGGGTGTGATGGCACCTTGTCCTCCCAGGAGTGATGGCAGCAATCCCTAGGCTGCTGTTGCTATAGCCCCCAACTCACTCACCTAGACTATTGTCCACGTTCTTGCAGGGGAAACAGTGCTGGATTTCAACTAATGGGGTTTGGACTAATGTGGGGAAGTGAAGTTAAACTCACTGTGGGTGAGGGTCCCTGGAAAACTGATGTACTGTTGTGGTGGCTTCCACTTCTGAACAGATATGAAGTTGATGTAGGGCTCGCTTGGATTTCCCTACTCGTACGTGGCAGAGGGGTTCTCCTATTCAGGGTCTGTGGCATTTAGAAAGGAGCTAATGGAACCGCACATAGAAACACCAGAGAACATGAGAAAGGAAAGGGAAATTGTTGCTTCCTCATGTCATTTCCCAGTGCAACATACCCATCTGGTTGAGGCAGTAACTTGGTACACCCCTTTAAAAATAAGAAGGCAGCTCTTGCAATATTCCTGTTTGGAGTTGGGTCAACCAGACAAAATAACTAACAAGATGGGAAGGGCCCAACAGCCTCACTTATTAAGTGGAAATGATATAATCAAAAGCACAGCTGCCCTGGCTCCAGTGGCATCTTGGGTTTACATGACAAAGGGCAGCTACCCTTTGAGGAAAACTTCACCCCCCACTCTGCCACTTGAAGTAAAGCTACTGGCTCAATGGAGCCTTCAATTTACAGAAGTTCCCCATAATACCTAGTTACCTAGGCTGATGGTTTGGCTAAATTGAAACTCAATGGTGTCCGATGGGCTGTTGTGACTCATCAAACCCAGTGCCAGGGATGCAGAGCTGAAAATAGAATGAGGTCACTCCACTCAGTGGACAGAACGCAAAGTGGTCCTTGTAGCCCTGGAGAACAGTCCCCTTAAGCGAATGTGCTGTATTTTTACTAATGCTTGGCTCTTGCTAATGGTCTACCTGCCCAGTGTGCCATTTGGAAGACTACAGACTATCAAGAGTAAAGACACTTCTCTTTGGGATTCTGAATGGGGCAAATCAGTCACAGTTGTCACTCACGTAGATTTCCATGATAAGGGCCCCTTTTCTGATGAAACTAAGCAAAGCTGCACCATTCAGCTTTGCCACTGTCATCGACTGGGCACACAATAAAAAATGATGGTGCAGAAGCTAACGCCGTGACTTGTGATTCCTGCCAAAAGTTGGTCCATTTGTCTTGTGATGAATGAAGCCATAATGTACTGGTATTAACCCCTTCTGCTCCTGACAAATTGACTGTATCAGCCATTGACCTCCTCCCAAGGGTACAGTTGGTATCTCACTACTGTTGACACTTTTTCCAGGTACAGTGTTGTTGTTCGAGTCCAATCAGTCAGCTCTGATATCTTGTGGCGCTTGAATTGATTCATGTTTTCCTGCTTTCTAGATCATGTACAGTCAGAAAATGGTACACCTTTGGTTGCAAAGATCCAACAAAAACCAATAGTCAAGGTATTTTATGGCTATTCCATGATCTCTCCAATCCACAGGCATCAGGGATTATTGAACCCTGGACTACCCTCCTCAAAGATCAGTTCGGAAAAGTTCTGACTTGAACAGATTTCCTTTATACCTCCTGGCCCACACAATGCAGTCAGACAGTTTGGCCACTGAATGCAACTGTCCCCAGAAAGAGTTCATCCTAGGTAGTGATCAGAATAAAAGGAGTGAGGGGCTGCATATACCAGTTTTGAAAATTCACTATGCCACCCTGACAATTTCTGGGCACAATATGGCTATCTTCTCAACAGCAACCCCAGGCCAGCCTACCGGATACACCGGTGGCAAGCAAGCTAAAAGGGGACCTAATGTGCCCAAACGCATCTGGTCCAGCCACTGATTGCTCTTGTTGAATTGACATGGTCATGGATCAAGAAGACAATGACCCCTTGGTTGGGTACACTGTTCACTGGGTTCACATGCAGACAGGCAGATGATATAATTGGTCTCTGCACATCTATTAGAAAACACTGCCCTTCCCCCTTCCAGCCAGAGCAGAAACGTTGGGCCTGCTGGGGAGGAGGCCGAGCCCTGGCTCCCCAGTGTTCGTCCTCCCCCTGCAGCCCGCATCTAGGCTGCTTTGAATTATAGTTGTTTTTCATCCGTTGTTTCCCTGGGGACTCAATTGTGCTTACATCTTCTCAACAATGCTTAGTGTAACACTTTGCATGTCTTAAGCTTTCTATGAAAATTTGTCTCAAGAGGCCATCTGGGTCCCTTGGGAATGGGCAGATAAAATCAATGTTCCTCACATTCCATCAGAAGGAGCTGCAGCCTGGGGAGGGTACCTGCTGTGCCCAAGGTTGCACAGCTGCAGTGGGAAGGGAGCATGGGGCAGGGCCTGGCGTGGGCCCTCAGTTCTTTCAATTATATGAAATTACAATTTGCCTCGACAACTAGTGATTTTACAGGAAAAAATCTTCCCAGAAAACACTGGAAAAAAACATCCATAATAGCATTTGCAAAAAAAGCATTAAAAGACATTCATCACTGAAAAGAGAGGCACCAGCTGCCCAGAGAAGGCTGATTAAGTTTGCAAAGGACGGGGGTAGAAAAAGTTACTTTGCTTTTCCCCCCAAAATGAAGCCAAGAACAAGCTGGACCCCCACGCAGAGGCCTCCTCCTTCCTATGAGCCAAAGAAGAGCACTATAGAAAGCAAGTAATGAATATTTATATTTTTCTCTTGAATCTAAATAATACTTTTTATCCTCAGGCTTTATCCACTTTTCTTACTTTTTTATGTATTTCTTTTCCCAGCAGAGATAATAGTGAGGAAAGATCTCCGTGACTCTTCCCTGGACTGGACCACCTCAGTCTGGTATTAGAATAGATTCCAAATTTCTTTGCTTTGTTCTTATTGCATGTTACTTTTTTCATAGGTGGCGGTTTCTATTAAGTCCATAAATCAGTCATTTGCAGATGGTCAGGCATTTTTTTGGTCATAAAATATTGTATACTACTAACAACTACTAACTTCGTTCACTCAATATTTTCATTGGCTATATATATTTTACTTTTTTTATTAGTTTATTGTTCTTCAATTACAGTTATCTGCATTTTCTCCCCTCTCCTCCTCCCCACGCTACCCAACCTCACCTCCCTCCCTTGCTTTCAACCTCCCCCTTGGTTTTGTCCATGTGTCCTTTGTAGTAATTCCTGAAAATGCTTCTTTCCACAATCCCCTCTCCCCTCCCCTCTGGCTATTGTTAGATTGTTCTTAATTTCAATGTCTCTGGTTATATTTTGCTTGCTTTTTTCTTTTGTTGCTTATGTTCCAATTAAAGGTGAGATCATATGGTATTTGTCCCTCACTGCCTGGCTTATTTCACTTATCATAATGCCCTCCAGTTCCACCAGCAAATGAGTGGATCAAGAAACTATGGTACATTTACACAGTGGAATTCTACACAGCAGAGAGAAAGAAGGAGCTTATACCCTTTGCTACAGCATCATTGACTATATATATTTTAGCTCTGAGTCATAAGAAAGTAATATAGCAGGCAAGAGGCACAGATTTCATTGAGGGAGGCCAGCCTAATACAGACAGTAACAATTCTTTTCTGTAGATGATGAAGCCTGTTTTTGTGAATATATTATATAATCCTACAATTTTAAACCTGAAAAAAAAAATATTAGAATTCATCCCCTTCCACCATCTAACTCTCTGAAAGAGGACCCTGAAGCTTGTGTGACATTACGTGCCTCATAGCAAAGTAACGTCGGAGACGGCAGGAAATCGGCAAGTTGTTTCTGAGGAAACCAAACTACTATTCAGTAAAAATGTGTTACTAATGCTGTGCACACAGGAGGCCTTCAAAAAATATGTCTACTGAGTACATGATTCATTGTGATTCTAAAATATCTCTGGTAATCATAAATAAATGGAGGAGAAGAGAAAAATCTCCCGTGCAGAAGAATTACACCCTCAAGGGAGTGGAGACGAACTCCCTCCTTCTTAAGTGGCGGGAGCGGGGGGTGCTCGTGGTGACTTTCTTCCAAACAAGACGAAGTGGGAAAGGTAAGGGAGGGGATAACTTTACTCTGGAGAAACTGACCACCACTACCTCAGCCAGGGGATCAAGGTCAGCATCAGCAGTGATGACTCATGTTGGTAGCATGGACCCTCAATAAGATGTCATGAGAATACTCCTTTCTGTCTGTGGCCTTCTTCCAAAATATTATGTCCCCAGTCTAATCATGAGAAAAACATAGAGTAAATCCTAACTGAAGGACGTTCTACAAAATACTTTACTAGTACTCCTTAAAACTCCCCAAATTGGGAAAGCCTTAGAAACCGTCACAGCAAAGAGAAGCCTAAGAGATTTGACAGAAAATGTAATGGATGGGTTATGGTGGAATCCTGGAACAGAGCAAAAGACGTTGGGTAAAAATTAATGCACTCTGAAAAAAGTAAGAACTTTAGTTAATAATAATAGTATTGATATTGGTTCATTAATTATAACAAACATACTATATTAATAATGTAAGTCATTAATAATAGAGGAAACCCTTCTAATAGGATATAAGAACTCTCTATACTGTCTCCTCAATGTTTGTGTAAATCTCAAACTGTTCTATAAATAAGATGATTTTTAAAAAGCATTGATGAAGGGATTAGGGGGAAAAAAAGAAGTGTTTTCAGTTGCAGCCCATCGACCTACTGGCTGGTTACTCCGTGTCTGTCTCACCCATCACGTCTCATCTAGAAACCGCCTCTCAGGAAGGAGTTTCCTTAGAGGAAAAAGGGAGGAGAAGTTACTGCACTTTAACTTCACCAGAGTCCCCTACCCACCCAAATGTTTGTGTTGCTTGCTTACACAAACCCTCCAAAAGACACTACAGACTAAGAAAACTAGACTATACAATTCATGAAGCCAGGGATCTTCTGTTTTGTTTGCAGATGTTCCCCACATTTGTAGAAGAGTGTCTGATACACAACAAGCTCAACAAATATTTGTGAAAGAAATGAAAGTCTTAGGGTAAGAAATTACCCTTTTGAAAAACATCTATTACATAAAATACGATCTAAAATGCTGTAGCTGACTTTTCAAAATAAATATCCCAAAACTTAAATATTCAAGTGAATGTGGTCCCTCTGAAGTAGTGCCCTTGGCAGGCACACGTTAAATTCAATGCTATTGCTATTAATCCAAATAATTTGAGAATCCTTCACTTAAGATCTTCAGCACTTACAGGATCAAGTCCAAATGAAGAATGAGAACGTCATGGTCTAGACCCTGCCAAGCTCTCAAGACTCATTGCTGTCCATCTCCCTCCAAACCACTTCCTCTAAACCACTTCCCCTGAGACAAGTGTCCCCCTACCTGAAACCTTCTCCTACCACCCTGTCCATCGAAAAAATTCCAATTTCTCCTTAAACTCCTAGCGTAAGGGACGCATTCTCTGAAAAACTCTTCCTTACCATCACACCACCAACATCCCAAGAGATAATTAATCATTTTCTGGTCCTACCTCTGTGCCCTATCATTACCCTTATCATGATGACCTGTGTTTGTGTGTTTCTCTTTGTTTGCCATACTAACCTGTGAGCTTCTCAAAGGCAGGAGGCATGTGTCATTCATCTCCATACCTGCAGCTGCCTACAGAGCTGCTAACTCAATAGGTGTCTGTTGAGTGGAATGGGATGGAACAGAACTGTAATTAAGTCTGGAGTCATATAACGTATTCCTTTTAATAACTTCAGTGGTGGCAAACTTCCATTGTATTTTTCCCATTACCATTTCACCCCCTTATACTCCCCCCCACCTGCAATCACCACATTGTTGTCCATGTTCAAGAGTCCCTTATCCTTTTTGTCCAATCCCTCCACCTCCTACCCCTCCCAATAGCTGTCATCCTGCTCTCTGAGTCTGTCTCTATTTTTCTTGTTAGTTCAGTTTGTTTTTGTTCATTAGATTCCACATATAAGTGAAATCATATGGTATTTGTCTTTCTCTGGCTAATCTTAATGCTTTGAGGATGAATATATGATTGGGAAAAGATCAAAGCCGTTTAGTAACTATTGAGCAATGCTATTTTAGGCAATCCAGAAATGTCTATAAATAATGAGATTAATGTTTTCATATGTCTCATAAGATAAATAGGTTCAAAAATAGTCTTAATATCTTATAACTAAATGTGTACCTACTACAAAATGCTTACATAGGTAGATAATAGAATCTAGTTATTGAAAAACTTATTCATTCATTTATTCAACAAAATACTTTTTAAAAATGTAGTAAGCATAACACTGTCTAGATCTGTGGTGTTGCAAGGATGAGTAAGACCAGGTCTCTGTCCCTACCAAACTCATATTGATGGAGTGAAGATAGAACTGCTTGGTTATCACACAAGTCAGACTGTGATAAATGACAAATAAAGGTGCAAACACTGTACTTCAGGAACACAGATTCTGAAGTAGGTCTTCTCTTGTTTAGTGATAATTTAAGATTTGATTTGATTTAATTTGATTGTAGTAAGAACATTTAATGTGAAATCTACCCTCTTAGCAAAATTTTAAGTGTAGGATACAGTATTGTTGACTATACAACATTATATAGCGGGTCTCTAGAATTTATTCATCCTGCTTAACTGAAACTTTATGCCTGTTATGTCCCCACTTTCCTCTCCCACCAACCCCTGCCAAGCGCCATTCCACCCTTCACTCTATAAATTTGACTATTTTAGATTACTCATATAAGTGGAATCATGCAGTATTTGTCTTTCTGTGATTAGCTCATTTCAGTGTCCTCAAGGTCCATTCACATGGTCACATATTGCAGAATTTCTCTCTTTTTGAAGGCTGAATAATATTCCATTATATTTATGCCACTTTTTTTTTTACTTTTTATTAAATTTGGGGGGCAACACTGGTTAACAAAATTATACATGTTTCAGATACACAATTCCACCATACATCATCTATACACTTATTGTGTTTCACTGCCCCAAGTCAGTCTCCTTCCATTACCATTAATCTCCCCATACCCTCCCCTACCTACCCCTACCTACCCCCCCAGCAATCCCCACACTGTTGTCTGTGAGTTTTTTCCTCTCTTTTCTTTTTTCTCAATCCCTCCACCCACCCCCTAGCCCACTGGCCCCCCAACACACTCCCGCATAGCTGTCAGCCTGCTCTCTAATGAACATTTAGGCTATTTCTACATCTTGGCTATTGTGAATAGTGCTGCAAAGAACATGGGAGTAGTTTATTTTGACTAGAAGGTATTTAGAAAGCATACTCATTGAATTGCTGTCTTCAGTCATCTTCAGCTCTGGATGCCTAGGGTGTACTGAAAAGGAAGGTTTGGGCCAGATTATGATAACCTTTCAGTGTTAGCCTGTGCTATCATTTTGTTAAAAAATGTGAAGCCATTGGAAGTTTCTAAGCCCAAGGCAACTACCAGACCCGTGCTTCAGAAAGATGATCTGCTGGCTGCCCGGAGGACAAAGGGAAGATGCTCAGGGTAAGGGGTGAGACTGGAGAAGCAGAAGAACAAGGAAGACCCGTCAGCCAAGGCATTCATGTAGGCCAGCGAGTCTCGTACTTTTGGTCTCAAGACCCTGTTACCCTCTTAGAAATTTTGGGGGGTGCCAGAGAGCTTTTACTTGTGTGGGGTATATCAATCTATAGTTATATAATAAAGTATAATAAATTATAATTGAGAAAATTCAAAAATAGAAGAATGCATGAGCACACGTTCTGTTAGCCATCAGAGATGTGACCTCATAGGTTCTGTAGCTTCTGAAAAACTCCTCTTTCTACACTTTAAAGAATGAGAGTGAAAGAAGAAAATGATTTTTCGTTATTACTATAAAGTGTTTTGATCTCACAGATCCCCTGAAAGGATTTCAAAGATCCCTGGATCTTAAGAACATTCTTTGAAAACCAGTGATCTAGGTAACAGGCACAAGGCTGAGAGCAGAGAGGAAAAGAGCAGAGAGATCACACTTCAGAGGACTTGGTGACATTGAATTAGTGGGGCTGAGTGCGGTGGTTTAGAAGCAAATGAAGGAGAGGAAAAAGCTAGAATAACTCATATTTTTATCTTGGAATGCTGTGTAAATGGTGATTCTTTCCACCAAACCTTCCAACACTTATGTATGTGATTAATGAAATAGAATTTGAATATACTCACATAATACTAGCTTGCATACTTTAAAAGTGTCCCTTAATTTTTATACTGAGATTCTTAAGCAAACCCATGACATTCTACCTTTGGAAGCTCTATGAAACTCTTTCTCCTACCAACACAGTACCAAGTATAGTTAAAGACTTAGTATAAGCACTTGATGAATGAATGGACATTGACTAAACTAATTGAGTCTAGTAAATAATTCTCAAAGCCCTGAGATGGAAAACATAAAAGCGCAAACGTCCACTCTTTAACAGTGAATCACCTTTTAAATATTTACTGAAATTATTTTCATAGGGAGACGCCTTCAACCCCACTACCAAGAACAACAGTTCTATACTGGCCTTACTCTAAAAACACACATCACTTAACTGGCCTTTCTTTAAATAGGGCATGTTCTCTTAATTAGTGTTAATTTAAAATCCAATAAACAAGGTTTCAACATAGAACAACAAGATAAAGTCAACTTTTTATTTCCTGAACTACTGAATCAGTTTCTGGTGATTCTGACTGGACCTGAACTCATTCCAAAGTCTCTACAAAGCCCACATCCAGTCCTTCTTCCCCTACTCTGTTCCACACCCTTCTGTAGTTTAGTCCATTAACCTCGATACACACGTTCTGTTTGCCATTTGATTTTAATCAGCCACTTCATTTCATTAGTTCTGTCCTGTAAGAAATCCAGATAAACTCCCAGAACACTACACTATAGAGTGGGGCACAGTACGGAATTAGCATGTTTTAAACATTCAGGAATGCTTTGCTCAGACATGCAGAGCGACTATGAGGCCTTAGCTCACGTGCAGTTTGTCCTTCTCTCCCTTCCATGGACTGTTCCTGCGGGTCCAACGGGTCTTGCCATTTCCTGACCCGCTTGTGCTTGTCGTGCTTCTGTGCCTTTTCCTGTGCTGTTCCTTCATCAGGTTTGCTTTCCCCTTTTCTTTTCTTTTCTTTTCTTTTCTTTTCTTTCCTTTACTTTAAGGTACAGTTCAATGGTCTCTTCCTACAGTATTCCTTCTCCAGCACCCCCGGCTTGCCTCCAGTAGTCTCATAGCCCTTGACCCCGTGACTCATGAGGCTGTGGGCTGCTTTCACTCATAACATCATGTGTACATCAGCTCTTCATAATTGTTGCTTCAGTGACATTGAACACCCAGCAAGAATAATAGGCGATAACCTCCTAACTCAGCACAGGTGTGGGAGTTTCCCCAAATCCCTCTTTCAAATGTGATCTCTTTCCTTGTCTTCTTTGAAGCATTTAGCAAGTATTTCTAAATATGTCATCATATCTTAAGAATCATTGAATTTCCAGATCACCATGTCAGCCTAGATAATGAAGAAGCTTTTAACTGAAGGAAAAATAGATGAGATGAAATCCAGAACACTGAGTGCACAGAGCCTGGATCTCCAGATACTTTCTACGTCAGCGTTTCTCTCACCCTCTGTCTAAGCACTACGTCCCTGAACTTATAAGATCTGTTACTGACCTCCAGAGTCCAGTTTATCTGAACTCATCTCTGGGGTTGAGTTACTCCTCAAATCTGAACTTTCCTTCCACCATTCCTTCACATCTTCCTTCAAAACCAAGTTCATATAGTTTTAACTTCCCTTGACCCAAATCAGAAAATGTCAGCACCGGGATTTCTATTGTTCACACTCTTTATTAACTTGTAGACTTAGGCCCCTTAGGTGAGGCGACTTGTCTAAGACCCAGAGCTGACCCAAAACCCGGTTCTCTCGGGGGTGTAACCCTACCCCCTTTCACCATCCCCACTTCCATCTTTACTCACCTTGTTCTTCTCTCAGCCACTACATCAGGTAAGAAGTTTTTCATGAGAGATAGAGATTTGTGGTTCCTGGTAGCTGGTAAAATCATGGAACAGGACTGTGGGAGTCAGTGGGATGCTGGGAAAAATCCATGGCAGTTGGAATTAAACTGTGTGACCATGGGCAAATGATATAACTCTCTAAGCCTAAATGTCCTCATCAGTAAAACAGAACTAAGTGTGAATGGGGCCCAGCGGATGCTAGGAGGTTGGACCAGCCATCAGAAATGGACACCTGTCACAGACTGCTGTTTACATGAGGGCCAGTCCTTACACCGGATGGCCCACAGGGGCTATGCCACATCTATACGGTTCTCTTTCCATTCTAAACAGCTTCTTGACTCTGGGATCCAAGGCAGTGTCTATTAAAGTAAAACATCAGCTTGTTCTCAAGAAAGGAAATGTTTATGCTGCCTCTGCATAGAGTCATAAAAAGAGATAGTCTTCCAAAGATGTAGTCCAAAATATGAAAAAACAAAAAACAAAAAACTAGCGCTCTGCCAAAATGACTTCAAAATATTCTTCAAGAATTCAAAGCTCTAAAATGTGACCTTATGGTCAAGGGCATCGACCTCCCAGTGCAGCTATTTTGGTCTTCTTACCCTGACCAGGGGCCGTGTTTCCTCCTTGACCAGATATGATATCTTGTAACCCTTACCACTGGGTTTATCACTTCTTTATTATTTCAAAGCAGAGCTAAGCACAAAGCTTGCTCACTGAACCCTGGGCCAAAATATGTCATGTGTCAACTTTTTTTAAAAGGTACTCCCTTTTATTAAAAAATAGAAAAGGGAGCCTAAATATGCTGCATATTTTAGGTGTTCAGGCTGGATTAAGTAATGGAAAGGGATAAAATGAGAGTCTCTTTCTTTAAATACTACTCATACTTTGAGTTGTACCTTTGAGTATGTAGTTGTTTTGGCATTTTATAAAATAATAAAATAATTAGTTTTTAAGGGCACCCCTTTAAACAGCAGGTATTGTGGTTGTTGTTATTTTTATCCCCAACTAGCCTCTACTTCCCTGAAAGCTCCGAAAAACAGTTTAGGAGATGGGGACAATTTGATCTCAGGTTTACTAAATTAACCAGAAACTTCAAGTTCTCTGAAACCCTCTGGTAAGACCATTCCATTCTCCTTTTTCTTTCTTTCTTCTTTTTTTTTTTTTCCGGATGTATAGACATAACTGTGTGCAGATTCACTTTCCCCAGTCACTAGTCAGTGAATGATTAGGTTGGGAAATAATTATAAGTCTCAAAGGCCAACCCAATTGGTTTCTCATTTCCCTGTGATTACTGTTTTGTGTGTGTAATTACATTGATTGCCCCCTACCCAGCTTGCTTGGGGCCTGCAGTGGACACTGTTAGTGCTCTGTCCTATTACTTTTCCGCGGTTACCCAACCACCGGGCTGCACAAGGCTGGCTGCTGGTGGCTCACAGTTGGCCTCCTGGAAGAACTACTCTCCCTAAGAATTATCCAGGTTATGCCTCTGACCCCTCCCCTCTGGGGCAGTACATATCCACTGGCTGAGCAAAAAGGCACAGTTCATTGCCTCAGGCTCCAGAAGCACCCTTGGACCTCATTGAAAACCAAGTCTTTGTTTATTTTCTTGCCACTCCCTCAGTTCCTTATAGGTTTCCCTCTCAATGAACCCCTCTAATTTCAGGGCCAAGACAGTGCCTTTTGGAGGCACTAATAAGAAACATTTATACAATTATACATACATTTACAGTTGTATAAATTTATATCATTGTATGATTTCATATAAATTTCATACAATTCATAGTTGATTAAAACCTAAAAATTTTTAAAGTTTACAAATTATTAAAAAGAAACAACTGGCTCACTAACGTCCATATTCAGGTATGATGAAATCCAAAATGTTGTTCAGATTAACAGCAAGAGCCAATGCTCCAGAGCAGAGAAACTGAGATAAAATGCAGTTATCAGGCCTGGCACACTTAGGGTGGGGAACAATTTAACAACTGGGGAAAATTGTTTTGCAGAAGTTTATTTGATTGGAAAAACACCCAATTCAAGAATGGAAATGACTAACAAGTGCTTACAAAATATTTCTTGAGACTTTTATGTAGGGGTAACTATACAGGTTTGAGGACTAGAAAGAAGGCAGCTCAGACCACACTCCAATGTTCAACTGGCCTTGCAAATTCCAACCTGGTCCTGACTCCATTATCCCATCCCACAGCCTCTTTGGGTCCCGAAACAATCTTTTCTATCTCTAAATGCCCTGGAGAGCAGGGCTGACAGCTGTGTGGGATAATAATAAAATACACAAAAATGCACTGACATTTTAATTAAGCTTTTTGAAATTGTAATTGGCAGATTAACAGATTAATAAGTGAAAGAAGAAATAAAGGGAAAATAATGGCATATTGCTCAATTAGTGAAGTGGAATCTACTTTTTATTTCATAGGGTAAGTTGGAATTTTCCTTTTTTCATGAGAATCTGTTTTATAGCCTGATCTTGATCCAGAACAATTATATGTAGATAGAATTTTATGATGGAAAAACAAATGATATCCTTTCCAACTGTGCTTTCAGAGCTATAATACTAAAAACCAAAAGGAAAATACATTACATCACACTCTGTAAAAAACTGTAAGCAAATGATAGGCATAATCATCTATCATAAATGATATCATAAATGATAGTTTAATCATCTCTGCAATCTATAGAGGCTAATCCTATTTTAAGCACTCTATGAGCTCTAACCATAAAACAAATAATATTTAATAATGAATATTCATGACTTGAGCATCTGAAGAGCATGTCTACATTTAAAAGAGACAGTCCAGGAAAATATATACCTTTTTCAATGAGATTATCATTGTTTAAACAATATAGGAGAACTTAGTTTAGAATCAGTTTCACAAACTACAGCATATTCTTTTTATTTTTATGTTTAAATTTTTTTTTGTTTTTCAATTATAGTTGGCATACAGTATTATATTAGTTTCAGGTATACACTCCAAGGATTAGATATAATTTACTAAGCCATCATCCCAATAAATCTCATACCCATCTGATAATATACGTAATTCTTAGAATATTATTGACTATATTTCCTATGCTATACTTTACATTCCCATGACTGCTCTGTAACAACAGATTTGTACTTCTTAGTCCCTTCATCTTTTTCACCCATCTCCTCAACCCCCACGTGCAACCATCAAAAGATTCTCTATATCTATGAGTCTGTTTCTGTTCTGTTTGTTTGTTTACTTTGCTTTTTAGATTTCACTGCTGATAAGAGATATATTTATTGCCTTTTTATTGTTCATACTTTTATTTATTTTTTTCTTTCTTTTTCTTAAAGAAGACCCTTTAACATTTGATGTAATAATGGTTTGGTGGTGATGGACTCCTTTAGCTTTTTCTTCTCTGGGAAGCTCTTTATCTGTCCTTCCATTCTAAATGATAGCTTTGCTGGGTAGAGTAATCTTGGTTGTAGGACATTGCTTTTAATCACTTTGGATACTTCTTACCAATCCCTTCTGGTCTGCAAAGTTTCTGTTGAGAAATCAGCTCATAGTCTTATGGGAGCTCCCTTGTAGATAACTAATTGCTTTTCTCTCTCTGCTTTAAAGATTCTCCCTTTGTGCTTAATTATGATATGTCTTGGTGTGGGCCTCTTTGGATTTATCTTGTTTGGGACTCTTTTTGCTTCCTAGACTTGCATGTCTATTTCCTTCACCAGGTTAGAGAAGTTTCCTGTCATTTTTTTCAAATAAGTTTTCAATTTCTTGCTCTCTCTCTTCTCCTTCCAGCACCACCATGAAGTGAATATTGCTTGAAGTTGTCCCAGAGGCTCTTTACACCTATTTTAATGTTTGGATTCTCCTTTCTGTTTGCTGTTCTGATTGGGTGCTTTTGCTTCCTCATATTCTAAATCATTGGCTTGATTCTTGGCTTCTTCTACTCTACTGTTGATTTCCTGTAAATTATTCTTCATTTCAGCTAGTGTATCTTTCATTTCTGGCTGGTTCTTTTTTATGGTTTCCATATCTTTTATGCTGTTAAGTTCTCGCTAAATTCATTATACACTCTGATAACTATTGTTTTGAACTCTGCATCTAGTAGATTGCTTGTCTGCATTTTATTTAGTTCTTTTTCTGGAGTTCTGTTATGGTTTTTCGTTTGGGCCATGTTTCTCTGTCTTCTCATTTTGGCAGCCTCCCTGTTTGTATCTATATATTAGGTGGAGCTTCTGTGTCTCTTGGGCTTTGTAGAGTGGCCTAATATAGTACATGTCCAGTGGGTTTGAGTGGCACAGCCTTCCTGGTCACCCAAGCTGCACACTCAAGGTGCACCCCCTGTGTGGGTTGTGTACACCCTCCTGTTGTAATTGAGCCTTGATTGTTGTTACACGTCAATGGGAGGGATTTCCCTCAGGCCTATTGACTGCAAGTCCTGGCTAGGACCACTGTAGGGGATCAGTTGAGCCCCACTCCAGACAGCAGGGCTTTCTTCAGCAGGGCTATGTTGCCCACCAAGTCTACAGGGTAGCCCTTGACTATGGCACTTGTGGAGGTGGCTGGGAGATGCTTCAACATGATCTGAAGCTATTGACCAAGTACTCTAGCTCTGGGGCCTGCCAGGAGGTGCAGGTCAAGGTCAGCTGCCAATTATGTTCTGCCTTGGGCCACCCAGCATAAGCTACAAAGTGATCTGCAGATGGCTGCTACTTGTGCTGGGCTTAGAGGTACCCAGGTGAGTCCAAGCTGCCAACCAAGGCCAGCTGCTGCTAGTGTTGGACCTGGGTCACTTAGCTAGAGGTACTGGGCATGCTGAGGCCAGATGCTGCTTGTTTGAGGAATTTCAGAAAACTATGAATCATGAGCCAAGACAGGCCATTGAAAAGCCACTGGAAACAGCTTACAAGTTGCATGGGGCAGGGTCACAGGGAATCACTGGGACAGGGTGAACAGTGTGAGCCAAGTTGGTGGAAACTCAGATATGTTGTCCATCTGCCAGCTCTCTGTGGGGGGAAGTATCAGAAAAGCAACGGCGTCTCTGCCAGCACTTTCGTCGAGTAGAAAGCTGCCCCACCCCCAGGCTCTTGCCCTGATGCCAGACAATTCAGTTCTTCCCTTTATTTCCCTGGTGCCTTTTGAGCTGCTGCCCCAGCGCTGGACCTCAGAGGGAATGATTCAGAGTAAGTCCATGTGTGGGTCCTTTAAGAGGAGCTACCTGGGACTCCAGAAGTCTGCTATGTCTCTCAGCCACAATCCCACTGGTTTTTACAGCCAGAAATGATGGGGACTTGTCTTTCTGGCTCTAACCCTGGGTTGGGGGGCCTGGTGTGGGGCTGGGACCAGCCCATTTCATGTCTCCACCCCTCCTACAGTCTCCTACCAGTGGCTTCTCCTTTAAATCCCTGATTGTTCTGTTCAGCTAGATTTCAGGTGGTTCTGAATTATGGTTGTTCTGTAGTTCAGTTGTAATTTTGCTGTGGTTATGGGAAATGCACATTTGGGTAGGTACCATATTTACCTATGCCGTCATCTTGACTGAAAGTCTCTACAGCATATGCTTTTGAAAATTTTCAGTGGTGAAAACAGTCTTTGCACTTTGAGGTTGGATTTGGCCTTCAAAAACAGCCAAAACCTATTTTCAGACAAGCCTGAGGAAAATTGAATAACAGGGTTGGATAGTTAAGGCAATTGCCTATGTGTGGTAATTTACAAAACACTCAGGCATAGGAGAAGATAAAACAAAGGTGGTTGCCATATTCTGGCCTTCCTCATCCTGGCTCATTTACCTATCTCTGGGTGTCTCCTTAGTGGGGTTGGTGGGGGAAGTTTTCCAGCTGGACACTAAAATCTGTTGAGTTAAAATCTGTTGAGAGCAATAAGCTCTCCATGATGTCAGCTTGAAGTTTGACTCCTTGCAGCCTTTGTGCTTGTCAATTACCATAAATCTTTATGTGGCCCCCCTGATAAGAGCATGGACCCTGGGGCCAGGCTGTTTGAGTTCAAATTCCTGTTCTAATGTGTAATGATGTGGCCAATTACTGAACCTCTCTGAGCTTCAGCTTCATTATCTGTTAAAGGGAGGTAATCATTGCACCTCCCTCACGTTGTTGTATAGATTAAGTGACTTAATATATTTCCAGTGCTTAGGAATATAGCGCAGTCAACACTAAATAAATATTAGCTATAGTAATTATTTTGTATGGTAGCTGTAACAGGCAAATGATGAGAAGCTAGCCTTCGAAAACAAAAACAAACAAACAACAAAAAAACCCCAACGCTTTATTGATTCAAATGCTATATTCTCCTAATCCAAGTCAGAGGACCTTAAAAGGATCAAAAGCCACATAGTGTTCACAGGGCTCTGAATATATAGCACACAGATAGCTGTTAAGAGGCACTTTACAGCGTCACAACTTTAGGTCCCAATATAATTTTAGGAACCACCACAGATGTGACATTATTGTTGTTGTCACAAAGTGCTGGCTGTTATACTGTATTTTATTGTATATAAAATACCACAGATTAAAACAAGTGTCCTCCTTTCAGAGATACTAGTATGAAAAAATGCATGCCTCATAGTTGATGAAATGTGGTAAGAGAAGTTGCTGAGAGTACCTCTAGCTGGCTAGCTCAGTGGATTCTTCTACATTCCACGTGGGGCTCCAGCCCTAAAAAGGGAAAGCTTCCCGAGATGCAGTTCCAAAGGTGACAACTGAGCTTTGAGTTTAGCACAGTGAGAAGGGGAAAGCCCCCAAGGGAAGACCATGTTTTATATGAGGTGAAGAAAATTCAGAAGAACATGGAAAATTCTGAGCGAGCATAAATGGTTCCTAAGGCAGGTGTTAAATAAACAACCCCAGTAAATTCTGAAATTCAGAACTATTTTTCCATCTGTGGAAAGAGTACATTGTTCCAGTCCAAAGCGAAACAAGCACTCAGGAGGGAAGAACTCCCAAACTTCTCATTCCAGGCCGCCCTTTGGGTTTCTGGCAGCTCCAGGTTTGGACTGCAACCATGATTACTGTCACCTGGGCTGGCTGGTCTTAAGGTACCAGAGCCAAGACATCCTGCAATTAGCATTCATGATATAAGTGGGGCAGTGGGCCCCCAAAAGCCCCCATCCCATTTGTAACCATTTATTTTTATAGTCCAATTCAACAAATATTAGTCCAAGAGTCTGGAGTAGGTATAGGGTATTGTTTTCTAAAATGGGACCAGGTGCAAAGTTTTGCCCTAAGGGGTGAGAAAAAGCCTCAGATTTGGCATCCACCTGGAACTCCATTCCGTGCAGGGGATGAAGGGAATATGAACTGAGAAGGAGGGAAGGAAGAAGGGGGAGGGAGAGAGGGAGACGGAGACGAAGAAGATTACATCTGTAAACAGTTCCATTCTCTTTCTGTTTTGGACTGCCCTAAAAACAACTTTACACAGAGTGTAGGAAAGCCTGCCTTCTGGTAATCCACCTTAATCCATCAATCATGAATTTTAAAAAAATATATAAATGTATTTTATTTTTTATATTTTTAGAGAGGGGAAGGGAGAGAGAAGAGAGGGACAGAAAATCAATGTGTGGTTGCCTCTTGCGTGTTCTCCACTGGGGACCCAGCCCACAACCCAGGCATGTGCCCTAGACTGGGAGACCTTTTGGTTCGCAAGCCGGCACTCAATCCACTGAGCCACACCAGCCAGGGCATCAATTGTGAATTTGAAACACAATGAAAAAGTAGTTCTAGGTTTCTTTGAATCTCATGCTCTCCCCACCTCCCCAGCTATGATGGCTTAATTTGTAAATGTGTACCATACTTCCTATATTAGAATGTGACTTTTCGATCCATCTCAGCTGGTTTGGAAGCATTTTGCATAAAGTTGAATGTTTTGAGCAAACCTCCGAGTAACTCTACTGACTTTTTTCGGGAGGGAATGGAGTATCACTCAAGAGTGAGTCATTTTTAGTATAAAACCTGGAAAATGAACATCAGCATAACATTATTTTTTTAATTGAGGTATAAAAAAGTATCTTTTTTTAAAAGATTTTATTTATGTATGTATGTATTTATTTATTTATTTTAGAGGGGAAGGGAGGGAGAAAGAGAGGGCGAGAAACACCAATGTGTGGTTGTCTCTCGCACACCTCCTACTGAGGACCTGGCCCACAACCCAGGCATGTGCCCTGGCTGGGAATTGAACCTTTGACTCTCAGGCTGGCACTCAAGACTGAGCCACACCAGCCAGAACGAAAAAAGTATTTTATTTTTATCCACCAGAAAATAACTTCTGTTTAAAATAATTAACATTTATGTTTC
Organism: Micronycteris hirsuta; assembly: GCA_004026765.1. NCBI lineage: Eukaryota > Metazoa > Chordata > Mammalia > Chiroptera > Phyllostomidae > Micronycteris > Micronycteris hirsuta. The sequence goes on from PVJI01000618.1 coordinate 100,287, forward strand.
AGTACTTTCATAGTTATTTAATAATAACATTGCTCATACCCTATTGCAAGTAATTCCAAACTGTTTAATGTCTTCCACGTACAATTTGGATCAAATGTTACTTGAATTAGATCATCGAACATCTGGGGCCTGAAAACCATGTGTGTACAAAAGGTTTTGAAAAGTAAGATGGGTGTTTGCTGTGGGAGACTTGGCAGTGGTCTACCAGGAGGCTGTGTCAGAACATCATTTAACTCACTCAAATTCTCCTTGTTTTTTCATCTTATGTGTTTTTAAAAGGTAACTTCCACAATAAAAAATGGACACACGTGGTTATGTAGTCTTGTATAATTCACCCATGGTCATCATCATTAAAGGTTTTGCGGTGCATTTTTGTCACTGGCAAACCGAGTTGGTAACAGTCAAAGCCTGTCGGCTCTAGTTTACCAATTATCTTTCAAACTGGGCAGCCCGGTGGCAAAGAATTCGAAGTTTTCCTGGTATTCTTCTGAAATACCGGATTTCTATGTCATTCTGTCTGAGTACCTAAAGGATGGCCGTGATAACGCACCTGACGTCATGTAAACCATGTCATTTTGACTTGTAGGTTGTCCTTAAATATAAGTCCAGGCTAAGGCTGCCAAGAGGTTTGGCAAAGATCAGTCTATTTTTATTCTAAGTGGGTAAAACTGGAATCCCTTGGCCTTACAAATTCTTGTGGTCTCCATGGGCAGCTCCTCCTTTCTAACATCAAGTTCACCTTCAGTGTTTACTCAAATGTGTTTGACTAATACTTCTTTTAATGAGAATTCGGTTCTCTGCCAGAAGTCCCATTTGGATCATTTACTTTTTCTTCGTTGATCATATCAAGCAAATCATGACAAATAATAATACTATAATAACATAGTTCTTTCCAGGAAATGTCATCTTGCTGATGGCATCTGAGGCTGGATATTATTAAAATCTGACTGGCTTTTTTTCATTCTGACTGCAATGCAACTTAACATCCCTTGAAGAGAGACAACATGGAGAGATTTTCTGGCTCCAGAAGAGCATTGCAGGCTGGTGGTCGGATGAAAGCTCTGATAGAACTCGTTCCAAGTGTTTGCTCCACACTCTCAAATTCCTTGCTCTGTGGTGACGCAAGCTGATCCAGAAAATGCCTCTCTAAAAACAGGCCACCAGGGCAGTTCAGAATTAAATAGAAAAAATAATAATTTCATTTGTTTTTCATTTTCTGTACATGTATGATCCAAATAAGTTGATTACCCCTTAATGACAAATGAATGCAAAAATGCCCAACTTAATGCAGAAACATTAGAAAAAGTTTAATTCTGAAATAAGAACATTTGCCTCCATCTTGCATTTCAGCTATTCTTATCCCATCTCTTCTGACTCCACCAATCACACAGAAAGAGTTTCTCCTGAATTAATGAAGGAAACAGTGCTGGTTTGGATGAATTACACAAAATCTTTCTAAAGTAATATTAGTTTCCAACAGAGCTTTGCAGAGCGCTCTTAGTAAATCCCTTCTCCAAAAAAATGGCAAGAAGTACTTCTTTGGCAGTAGATGGATAACAAGAGAAAAAAGGTAGAGTCGAGGGGAAAAATGCTTAATCTTAATGTCAGGATGTATTTGGCTTCAAGTACAGAATACCCAATCAAAAATAACAAATAATCTAAGAATTTCTCTTTCGCTTCAGCAGAACCAGATAAAGGGTTGAAAGCACAGCTCGACAATGTCAGAGCTCTGAGTCAGTAGCACCTATCAGATACGCCATTCACTTGTTCTTTCATTCAACATGCCTTTAACTACTCCCTGAGCCTCCTTCATGCAGCCCGTGTGCTGGGGGGAGGTGAATACACTCGTCCAGGGCTCGTGAAAGGCTCCATGGCTGCTACAAACAGAAGGTACAGTCTTTGCTGTTACAACGTTAACTCCCTCTTTATAGGGAAAAGCCTCATATAAATGAAACCAGGGTAAAACAGTCTGACGTAGCCATCAGGTGTTCCTTTGATTGTTATAGACTATATCCATCTGGGTGGGGATTCTGGCAAACTTAAAGCTGAAGAAGAATTTTCTAGAGGGTTATTGAGTGACTCGTAGAATTGACTGGGAAGCTGGGGAAGTAAGTTTGGATAAAATAAGAACTCTACAACCAGACTCACATAAAACGAACTGCTTGGTCAGGAAGCCACCCCCAAACTCCAGGTACAAGACAGGGCCACTGCCAAATGGATCCTTGATTATCCGTTTCACTGAGTTTCTGGCCCCTTCACGGTAAGAGTTCATGTCTGTGAACTTACACGTGTCAAGCCCTGTTCTAAGAAGTTAACTTTATCTCACGTAGTCCTCGTGATAACACCCTGAAGAAAGGAATTGTCCCATCTGACAGGTGAGGGTACTGAGGTTCACTGACACAGAGCACCTGGTTTGAAGTCGGAGAGCTGGTGATGGAGGGAGCTGGCCCCCAAAACCAGGCAACCTGGCTCCGCCCCCGCTTCCGCCGCTCAAAGTCTGGTGCAGCCGCTGGGGCTGCCAAGCTGATGGCCTGTATCTCAACTGTCAGGAACCAAGGAAATCGCTAAGTGACCTTTCTGCCTTCCAAAACTTACACATGGTCAGTTCTACATGGAAAGGGAGATCAGATGCTGGCAAAATATATACATACATACATATAAAATATATATGTATTTACAAATATCAGTCCAAAAACAGCAAAGAAAGACAGGTAAGAAGTAAAACAAGTGAAAGATCCAAAAGAAAACATCCTAATTATTCTTAGGGTATAATTTCCTATATTCAGCTGTATTCTGAAATCTTGTTCGAGACTTGGAAAACCCCGAGATTTGTAATAGTTTATGGGAAGACAAATTAAGGTCAGGGGTGAGAAGGTAACACCCTTTACCTTCTCATAGGAAGAATGATGAATTAAATGATTTTTATTTTCTCTCTTTACTTTGTATAATTTTATAAACACATAAATACTTTGTTTTAAAGATCTTTGCTAGGAATGTCAAGTCTGTAGACATATTATCTGGTCTAATTGACCCTTGATTTCTTAATCAGCAAAATCAGAAGATTAGACAGAGATAATCTCTAAATTAGCTGTCTACAGTTAAGCTGGACTTACGATGAAAGCTTAAACATATTCACAATCTGTGCTCCACTTCTAAGTCTACAAGATAAACACAGTCAATATCAAGGTCACTCGTAACTAGACATAAATCCAAAATGTTTTACTCAGTTTACCTATTTTTTCTTTGACTCCCTTAATTGGGTTCACTAAAACTTACCAGAACAATAAGGTTAACAGCTCTTCTTCCACCTTCGGTCCTGTCTTTCCTCTTTGTCCTTCTCTCAACGCCCCCACGTTGGTGAGGTTAAAAGTTACAAAAAGCTCCTCTGCAGTCTGATCTTACAAAATGACACCTTTTGCATGGAAACACATCCTAAAATACATCAGTAAGAATTACTTTGCCAAATATGTTAAACATTGAGTCTTTTCCAAGAAGTGTTTACTTTTGAGAGGTGCGATTAAGTTCAGCCTCAAATTATGCAAAATAAATATTTATCATGTTTCAAGTGAAAATATTAAGATTACTTTTAATGCTGTAATGGAGATCTTGTACTATGTAAAACAACATTTAGACTGTTAACACTCTACTAGGTAGTATTTAAAATATTTCATGACCTTTTTGGGCTCACAGATTTATTTCTATGATTAGATTTATGTTTCTTTTCCTCCAAAGAGCTATTGTTGGCTAACCATTGATATGCCCATCGTCATGAAGGTAGTTACCACATGTTTACACTAAACATGAACATTCACCAAAGAGTGAGCTCTTTATGTTCTGATGTGTAAAAAAAATCAAGATGTATTTTTAGGTGAAAAAGAGCAAAATGCAGAGTGTCCGTTGGGTAAAAATGAAGGAAAACCCTTATAATTACTTGAATGTATAGAGATTATCTTTAGAAGGACTTCCAAGAAACTGGTAATGGTTTCCTCTGAAGAGAACTTAGTACTCAGGAAGCAACACAAATAAAATGGAACTCCTCAGGAGCTCCTTACTGGTTGGGCCAGGCACTGGGACACACAGGGAAGAACATGCCTGCCCTTATGAAGATACAGTCTACTAGGAAGAGAAAGCTAGCAGATGTTATATGTTGTATTGGAAAACATTATACATTAAATTGCTTGATTCTAACTGTAAATGCAACTGACACACAGAGGGCTAGAAACAGAATAGGAAGACTCTGGGAAAAGATCTGAGATGGCTTTGAAATCAGTACTCCAGGCAGACAGGAGACAACAGCACAAAGGTGGGGAGTGAAGGTTGTCAGCCTGACTGTGCCAAGGTTTTGATCAGCAGAAGTTAATGTTTTCCTTCCTTCCTTCCTTCCTTCCTTCCTTCTTCCCTTCCTCCCTTCCTTCCTTCTTTCCTTCCTTCTTCCCTTCCTCCCTTCCTTCCTTTCCCCTACCATACTTCTTCTTCTGCTGCTGCTTCCTCCTCCTCTTTTTTCCTTTGCTTCCCCTCCTCTTTTATTCCTCCTCCTCCTCCTTCTCCTTCTTCTTCTTGCAAATGGAGTTCTTACCACTGAGATTATGGCCATGCGTCTTCTAAGCACTTTAATGATAGTCAAGGACACTCCAGCCTCCAGTGATCTTGTCAGTACATCCCTGGAAATAGAGTGAGGTGTTTGTTTGTTTGTTTGTTTTAGTATTTTATCCAATGGTCATGTGCTGATTCTTACATGCCTAAAGCACTGGATATGGCCAACTGGGCTTGATCTCTCTCTCTCTCTTTCTCTCGCTGATAAGTTATTGTGAACAAAAAAATTAATTAAAATATATGCATTTTATTTTTGGAAGACAAAACAACATAGTTAAAAGTTGGTTAGAGTAGCAGATTTCAGGGTTTTACTTGCTTCTTTCATCATGAGATTTCTTCTATTGTCCCACATCAGTTCTAAGCTGAAAACTCCTAATAACTGTCCACATCTGCAACAGAGACACACACACCACTTGCTTCCTATTCTGGAAGTCTTCTCTGTGCTTTTGGCTGGAAAAAGCTCAGGGAAATCAAAGCGTTTCCTTAAACAATGAAAGCCAAGATAAATCTACTTATTCTAATAAACAATAGAAATGAAATTTCCACTGGGACCAAACTCAACACGGCTGATTAGCATTTCTTTCATGCTAAGTTTTTGGCTTATATGTCAGGGTAGGGGGTAGTAGAGATGAGTCCATTAGCCATTATACTAACCAGGCACATTCACCGAAGAGTAATTCACTTGTGTTTTCCTTCTTCAAGTGCCCTTTCTCATTTTTAATGATCAGGATTAAGTATCCTATCTTGGACCAAGATTTTTGTTTGCTTTTCACATTTTTCCAGTTTGACAGTAAGAGGCTTGTTCTAGAACAAACCAGACCACCCACCAACTTCCAAATGGTTACATTTTGTTGTATTTTATGTTGTGTGTTTAATCCATCTTCAGTAGCATTTATATGCTGTTAATGATAAGACTCTCGAGTTTCCTGTTGTTGTTCTTTCTATTTAACATGTAACCTAAGTAGACAAGAGTGGAAACCTAAGAAAGTTCCAGAAGACATAATCTGTTCTTTGGAAGGGATGACTAACCTTATTTATGCACCCAGTACTGGGCAATGAAAACTTTCATCTTCATTTCAATGCAGCTAAGCCTAACCACCGGTTCTGGTTGCCTCCAGAGTTGTATCAATTTACCGTACATGTGTTGTCTTCGCCGTAAGTGACTATTCTCTCTTTTCTTCCCCTGGCCATGTATCCCAAAGTGCCTATCCTTGGTGCCTAACCTCAGATGCCGGCAGTTACCTGTGCTTCATTTTACCCTTCTCTACTCCCTTCATGACTTTTCTGCCTCCATCACCTTGAACTCCAGGTTCACTTCTTTTTGTGGCTCAGGCTCAAATTTCTGGCTTCAAAGCTTGGCTTTATTGTCTTCCACTGGCTCATTTCACCTCATCCCAACCCCCGAATGCCTCTTGGGGTTATTAGACCTCTACTTTGCTTTGCGCTTTCTAACTCTACACATTTCCGTTAGTTTTCGTGTCCAGCACTGTCCCCAGTAAGACATGTTACCCTCATGCCACTTTCATCCTTGGGCAATCAGGGAATCAGGAAATATTCGTCTGGGGAACTTGTTTCAAAAGGGACATTCTACATTCCACTTTGCACTGGATCCGGTGCTCACTGAGGTCCAGTGTAGATGCCATACCCATTATGTTATCCCCAGCTGCCAACACAATGTCCCACATATTAGATTCTCAATCAACAGATGTTCAGAGTGAATTTCTAAGACAGTAACAAAATGTACTTCTGCCGTTTGTCCACATAATAAAACAAACAATTTAGCTTTGTTGGCAACATGCAGGTGATCTTTTCTAATGTCTGTTTTCCTGCTTCGTGGGCATAGCTGTGGAGGGCAGTCTATGATGCACACACCATAAATTCCATGGATCCCCTAGACCTCATTAAATGACCTTTCGGTGAGAAAACTGTCAGGAAAAACATGAAGTTGAGGTTATGATGAAAGTCTAAGGGCCTCAAATTAATAGCAAGTAAGAAAACTCAAGAATGCTCAGAAGATTGACTTAAAGATAAACAAGAAATTTAAAAAATAAATACATTGGTCTGGGTTGTGGTGAGAATGCATATTATAATCTTCCCCTAAACCTCCATTTTCTTAAACCAGCTTTCCTAAGATTCTAAACCTAGCCACCAGGTGCTCTACAGCAAAGATGTATCAGTAAGTGCATTTCTATGAAAAGACATTATAATAAAATATATGATAATTTGATAAGATTTACCAAAACAGCATGAATGATAGGATTCCTTTTCTCTAAAATTTTACAGAGAGAGAGAAATACCTGGAAGATGTTTTAATTGATGCATAAAACCCATACAGTAAAATGCACAAATCTGGTGCAGCCTGATGAATTTTTACTTTGTATATACCTGCTGACTACCGACCACACAGAAGTGCAAGGCATTTCCAGGATTCCACAAGGCTCCCCCTCGCTCCTTCTCACGTTCCCCAAACATTCAGCGGACACCCTATTGGAGGGATGTTAGGTGATTTTTAACTTTCTCCTTTACACAGTTCTTTTGCTAGAGTTTCCTATATTAGTATCACCTGTATAAACAAAAAAATAATAATGTCATTTTCATTGCAGACTTTTTGAGCAACAGAAATACTAATAAAACAATCTCAAGGAAAGGGACTTGAGGCATCTGAAGTCCTGATTCCAGCATTTACCTAGCTATCAATGTTTAACTCTTTTATTATTCTTATTTTTATTTTCTTTTATTTTTTGCTCCTTAAAACTGAGAAAAGCCTTCTTTTCTTTCTAACAGTTTCATCTATTCAAGTGCACAGGGAGGCATGTATGTGCTTTCTGAGCCTCCCCGATGTTGTATGGTTCTGAAGAGACTGAATGTTGGCGTCCCCCCAAAATTTATATGTTAAGTCCTAACACTCAATGAGATAGTGTTTGGAGGTGCGACTTTGGAATGATGAGGTCATGAGGACAGAGCCCTTATGAATGGGGTTAGTGACCTTATAACAGAGACCTCAGAAAGTTGTCACGTCCTCCCCGCCACGTGAAAAGATAACTCTTACCAGGCAGGCACTGAATCTGCCGGAAATTTGACCTTTGACTTCCCAGCAACTGCGAGCAATAAATTTCTGTTGTTTATAAGCCACCCAGTCCATGGTATTTTATTATAGCAGCCTGAACAGACTAAGACATGTGGCCATCTAAAACCAAACTGGAATGAGCCCAATTAAGAGGGTGGGAAGCAGGGATGGGTGGGGCAGAGTGGTGGTGGGGAGAGGGGAATGGAGACAACTGTACTTGAACAACAATAAAAAAAAAAAAGACTCCGAGTCAGAGAGAAAAGAGATCAAAATATAAGATTTATGACTGCGAAAGGCATAGTGAAGAAAGCAGCTTGGATCTGCAGCTTCCGTCAACCTCCTAGCACCTAAGGGCATGAGTTCAGCTCACGCAACCACAAGCCCACCTCACTGCAGAGACAGCACCCTCTTCAGGAAATGCTCCACAGGGACAGACAAAGGCATACAGCTCAGGACCCGCTGCTCTGAGAGGGATGGGAAGGCAAGCCACTGAGTGCTCAGCGCTTCCTGCCAAGCTCATGGAACAGAAACGTCACCCGGTGGAGGTGGATGAGGGAAGAGCAGAAGTTACCCTCCTACAGTTCCCTCCAAGGACTGGAGAGGGAGATTTCCTTTACAGAAACAGGAGGATTCAGAAATAGGATCCCTCCAACATTCTGGGTGCACGGTTGACTGAACGATCCTCAAGGGCTCCATAAATCCAGATTCTGTGATTCCCAAGGGAAGGAAATGGCCTTCCTTTTCTATCTTTCACTACAGCATTTCTTAAAGTAAGTTTATAAATAAATAAGCAAACAAATAAGTTCAATAAGGTACTTTAAAGTTTCTTAAAAGAAACTTTAAAGAATTATGCGGAATCTTACACCTCTTTAGCTAATAGGCAGGGTTGAAATGCTTGGAGAATATCTGCATTATTGCAAAGACAAAACAAAGAAAAACTGGCTTACTAGTAACTGACCCCTTTTGTGCCCAAATGTTCAAACGCATCTTAATCTCATTGTTACAACGTGAGATGATGAGTCACTGGAGTTTCTATGTCAAGTTCAGTTGGCAGTCGGATTCAATGCTGAAGCTGAAATTCCCACCATGGCTGTTTTTCTAACCTGTGAAACACATTCAAACAATTCAAGACCCATTTCCTGAAAGGATATTCTCAACTTTCCAGTGACTCTGCTAACTTAGAATTGGCCTCAGCCTTCAGCTGGAGAGTGTGAGGGTCCTGAAAAGGAAACAATGTTTTTTCTTCAAGTAAAAAACTCCAGGGAGGGGTAGGAAAGGGAAAAGTTTACATGATAATGACTTGCTTTCCTTTCAAAGAATTCTCAAAAAGACATCTGGCGTATTTATTTACTTATTTTGTATTTTGTAAGTTAAATCCTTTTTACTGATGTAAAAGTTGGACAGTGAAGAAGGCCGACAGGAAACAAAGTGGATTCATTTGAAACGCGGTGTTGGGGGACGGCTGTACGGCTACCCCGGACCGCCAGCAAGGTTCCTGGAGCAAAGTAAGCCTGAAACATTGCCGGCAGCAAAAATAACAAAGCTGAAACGGTCCTGCTTCAGGACATCATGAGAAGACAGGGTTCTTTGGGAAATACAATAATACTGGAAAAAATAGAAGGCAACGGAAAAAGAAAAAGACCAATTATGAAGTGGATCGACTCCGTGAAAAGAGCCATAGGCATGAGCCTCCGGGAGCTGAGCGGGGCTGTCTAGGACAGTACACTGTGGACATCACTTACTAGGTTTGTTGCCATGCATTTGGTGGTTTTGATGCTAATGCAAGTCATATTTTTATGTCTATTCTCTGATTGTTTTTTGCTGTTTATAGAAACATAAGTGGTTTTGTGTATTGACCTTCTGTACAGCAACTTAATAAATTCATTTATGAATTCTGTTTAACTAGAGAGCTTTTAAATCTGCTATGTAAATAATCCTGTCCCCCGTGGATAGAGAGAATGTGGTTTCTTCCCTGGTGATCATTGTTGTGGGCTAAATTATGCCCTTCCAAAGTTCATAGGGTGAAGTCCTAACCCCCAATACCTCAGAATGTAGGCATTTGGAGGTAGGTCTCTAACGTAGGTAATTAAGTTAAATGAAGTCATTAGGGAGGACCCTTAATCCAATATGGCTGCTTAGAAGAAGAGGAGATTGGGGCACAAACACAGGCAGGCAGAACATCAGGTGCAGTCACAGGGAGAAGGCAGCCGTCTGCAAGCCGAGGAGAGAAACCAGCCCTGCGACACTTGGGTCCCACGACCCCTTGAACTCCCAGAAGTCCGAGGAAATAAATATCTGTCGCTTCAGCTTCCCTGGTCTGTGTTACGTGTCAGGCAGCCCCAGGGAACTAATGCGATCATTGTGCTCAAGAGCTCACAGTTACTCAGTCACACACCACGCCAGGCACTGGGGGAAATCGTTTTCATTCACCATTTCTTTTATTTCTCACAATGTTCAAAAATATATGTCATGTTGCCCTGGCTGGTGTAGCTCAGCAGATTGAGCGCGGGCTGGGAACCAAACAGTCCCGGTTCGATTCCCAGTCAGGGCACATGCCTCGGTTGCAGGCCAGGTCCCCGGTGAGGGCCATGTGAGGAGCAACCATACATTGCTGTTTCTCTCCCTCTCTGTCTCCCTCCCTTCCCCTCTCTCTAAAAATAAATAAAATCTTTAAAAAAATATATATAGGTCATGTTGCCTCAGTTTCACAAATGATAAAATAGATCCTGAGAGGTTGAGCAATGTGCGTAAGTCACACAGGACTAAACATCAAATCCAAACCTACTCGACTATCAAAGAAAGCAACGTAATAGGAGCGTCCAACCTGTGACCCAACAAGGAAGAAGGCAGGGAAATGAGACCCCTTAACTTGTTCTCTTTCTCTCTGTGTCAGTTCGGGTTCTCCAAGAAGCAGATAACAAGATGGAATAAGACATGCAATAAATTTACCGGGAAAAAATGCCTGTAGGAAAACAATAGGGAGAGAGCAAGAAGAGGCTGTGAAAGTTGTCAGACCAGCATCTAATACCTTTTTGACCTTCCCAGAGTTGTGAAACATAACTTTTGTGCCTCAGTGGCTTGCCCTTCATTTATTTGAAAAAAATATTTTTTCTCAGTGAGGAATATGTATATGTATATATGTATATGTGTATTTATATGTATACATATATACACACACACATACATACATAGATATATACCAGAATATACCATAGAGACCTATCTCTGCTCCAGTCCTGTTACCCAGAGCTATCTCAAGATTTAACCAATCTCCCAGCGTGAAGTGTCAAACAAGATAGAAATTTTCAAAGGATTTGACAAAGAAGAAAAAATCAGGCATATAATTCTTGAACCCCTCACCTCACTGAGGACATAAAAGGGTAGGAAGGGAGCAGATTGAGAAATTTTAGGTGTTGGTGTTGAGTGTGCCCTCCCTGCCTCCCCACACCACTGCCACCATTGGAGACGCCTGTCCCTCTCCTCCTCAAGTCTCCTAAGAGGGCCCAGTAGAATCTCTCAGTTTGGGGTGACAGTGGATGGCTTGTTCTCTGGGTCTCGTCTGAGACATCTAAAGTGAGAAGGAAGAGATAGCTAGCTGTGGATGGGCGAGCCAACAGGTTGTAAACAAGAAGATAAATGGAGCCACATTAAAATGGGGCCGGAGCTGCCATACCCGGGGACCTGCCCTGCGTGGCTGATGCTTCAAATCTTCAGAATGTTAGAACAGGGCAAGACAACCTTTGGGCTGGGCCTCAGGCAAAACTGTTCCCCAAAAACCTGTTTGCAAAGATAATAAGAAAGCAATAATATGGCTACTGGTATGATGACTACTAAACTGAAAATTAAAACAGTGTTTAAAATTAATGCTACTATGTTGTGTTATGTGCACCGATGAAAATACCTTCCTCCTATTGATGAAACTGTTCCCCTTTTCTTCTCATAAATGCCCACCGCCTTTGTCTCCAAGTCAGAACAGTACTTGGGCTTCTGCCTGAATTAATGATTCCTGAATACCTCTTCTTATTGATCTCAAATAAATGCTTGTTGCCTTTCTCTTTGGAAGGCCTCTTATTTTTTGGTGAACAGGAGTGGGCCATCAGAAGTTGCAGCGTTTGTGGGAGCAGAGATGAGTTCATGTTTCCTAAGGACCTCATAAGAGGAGGTTATTTTGGGGTCTAGCCAAAAGGGCAAACTATAGAGGCAAAAGGACCTCAGCAAAGAAAAGTAGAAGGGATCATCCAAGGTCTAGCTGCTGAGGGAAGAAGCAGCCAGCTAGACTGAAAATGTATTCTCTGTGCATGGGAGGAGAGAGCAAGAAGGTGGGACAGGCAGCCCTCACCCAAAGAGTCAATGAGTCAGCCTCAAACACCTGCAGCCCAGGAATGCTAGGCCACCTCCTGACAGTAAAAAGAAAGGACTTTCCTGGTTTCCTGGTCTGGACTTTCCCTTATTCCTGTTCCACAGCAGCAAAAAAAAAAACACAAAAAACAAAAACGCACACACACATACACACCTGAGCGTTGGGGGTGGACAGAAATGTCCTTTCTTTTAGGCTCCCCCCACACTCCTTCAGGGCTTAGCTGGGGGATGGGAGTAAATGTCTCAAGTTTAAATCAGTTTGGATATTTTGGCTAAATCATGATTCTCTGTAATACCCAAGAACAACTGGAAAACTATCGGAGAAGAGGAGGAATTAATCCCATTCAATAAACTTAACATTTAAAAAATAATTAGAAACTACAATGAGAAACCACTAAGCATCTGCTACAACAGCCAGCATAGAAAAAGGTAATACCGAGTGTTGTAGAGATGCGGAGAAGCAGGAGTCCTCATATTTCTGTTGGGAAGAAAAAGGGTGCAGCCATTTGTACAACAGTGTAGCAGATTCTTAGAAAGATGAATATAAACTAGACCCAGCAATTGCACAACTAGGTACCTACCCAAGAAACATACAAATTTCACACATATATGAATTAAATTAGCCTGGCTGGTATGGCTCAGTGGATTGGGCGCAGGTTGGGAGCCAGACGGTCCCGCTTCGATTCCCGGTCGGGGCACATGCCTGGGTTGCGGGCCAGGTCCCCTGTGAGGGCCATGTGAGAGGCAATCACCATTGATGTTTCTCCCTCTGTCTCCCTCCCTTCCCCTCTCTCTAGAAATAAATAAATAAAATCTTAAAAAAAAAAAAAAGAATGTAACATCTCTTAGTTTTAAATAAATAAATTAATTAATTAATTAAAATTACTTTGTAAAGACAAATTCTATGAAATATCAGTATAACTCAATTGTTATACCAAAATTTAATTTTCAAGCCATCCCTTTAAATGTGATGGTATTTAACAGAAAACTGGCCGAGAAGATACAAATGACTGATGTGTTGGCTGGGTCTGTATTTTTATGTTGCACACAACAACTTGAATAGGCCAAATGCACTCTAAAATCCTGGTGTCAGGAAATCATGAAGCTCGGGGAGATGTAGAGTGGTCACCAGATGTCCCCTGCTTCTGAAAAGTTCTCACGCAATAAAGCCATCTTTTTCTTTTAAAATATTTAGAAATGAGACCTGGCTCAGTGGACTAAGCACCAGCCTGCAATCTGAAAGGTTGCCGGTTTGTTCCCAGTCAGGGCACATACTTGGGTGGCAGGCCAGGTCCCCAGCTGGAGGCATGGGAGAGGCATCCAGTGTTTTTCTCATACATAGATCTTTCTCCTTTGCTTTCTCCTTCCCTTCCTCTCTCTCTAAAAATAAATAAATAAAATATTTTTTTAAATATTTAGAAATATAAACAGGAGAGATTCAAAATCCCTTTGGTATTTTAGGTCCACACAATGTGGCTGGGCTAATGAACACCTTCCTATAATCTGCTGGCGGCCACGTCAAACAAAGAATACTAAGAAGCCAAAAGTAAGATATGCACCCATTATATTTCTTGCTTTTAATATAGAGAGGAGGCTAATGAAGGAAAAAGTGCTGAGGAATTAACCACATGTCTTTTTAGAGAGTTTTTAAGAGACTTTATTTTTAAGGCATTTTGGTACCCAGTGGCTCATGGGAGCAATGTCCCACCTGAACCAGCGGCTGATACTGGTGGGTTTGCCGTGGAAAAGCTGGCAGGAAGATAGCACCATCTGTTGATATGTAACAAACTGTTTAAGTCTTTCCAAACACTTGTCAAAGAGTCTTGCTAGAATTAGAAGCCACGGAACAATTACCAAATTGTATTTGTACAACGCACCTCCCATGGAAACAGTCTATCTGTATCGGCTAGGCTGCTGAGTGCACACACACATGAAAACATCTATATTATTTTATATATAATATATGTAATTATGTAATATATAAAATCTATCTTAATGTTTGCAGCCCTGTAGATATCTTTGAAATGTCTCCACCTTTACTTTCATCCACTACTTTAAACTCTGAAACAATTACACATAGCCACTCAGAATCCGTTCCTCTGACTTCATGGAAGTGTCTAATCTTGATCATTATAATATTCATACAGAGTACTGCCAGGTTTGAAGGGATTGCTGGTAAATTTTGTGTAGTATATTAAAACCCTCTTTCCAAAACAAATTAAGCATAAAAAATAGACATTCCCATGGCGGTATCAATCCTTGTGAAAGACAATGTGTTTATTTTGCATTTTGAAGAAAATCCCTAGCCTAGTACAATGCATAAACACCCAGACACCAGAATATCTGGTCCTCTTACTTGAGGTCAGTAAGTATAAGGAGGGAAGAAAAGGCATTATCACTGTCCACAATGACCTAGAACTGTCTTTTAGATCCAAATTCTTTCCTCAACCTTTCAAGGGTCCTAAAATCTCAATGCTTCTAAAATCATTTTCTGTGCTAAAAATAGGTACAACATGGGAAGTCCCAGCCGTGAGCACAGAGCATTCTTTAGTCCTTTCCTGGAAGATACCAGCTCTCACACAAAACATGGTATTTTTGAAAGTCTGTCTGGCACATAGTCTTTTTACAGATAGCAATTCCTGTCCTTCAAATTTATGAGCCCTAAATTTTAATTAGTTTTGAAAGGAAATGTTATAAAAGAGTCAGAGTTCGTATACTACCAGAAAGTTCAGGCATCTTTCATATTAGGGAAACTTACTGTATAAAATCCTCCCAGGATGCTATCTACAGTTTTGGGAGCCAACCTGCTAACCATTGTCTAATTGCTTGCAATTGTGAACTTTTATTTTTAAGATTTTATTTATTTATTTTAGAGAGGGGGGGAGGGAGAGAAAGAGAGGAAGAGAAACATCAACATGTGGTTGCCTCTCTCGTGGACCCCACGGGGGACCTGGCCCGCAACCCAGGCATGTGCCCTGACTGGGAATCGAACTGGCGACCCTTTGGTTCGCAGCCTGCGCTCAATCCACTGAGCTACACCAGCCAGGCCAATTATGAACTTTCAGATGCATTGATTCTTCTGTTCAATTAACTGCTTGATTTGCCTTAGGAAGAAGCCCTTTGAAAGAGTCAATGGAAGAGCTGTCAGGGAGTGTAATTTTCCAAGAACTAGAAATAGAGAAGGCATAGGATGTCTTGTGATAACAGGCAAGAAGTAAAAAGTGGATGTAGAGTAGCCAGTCCTTGTGAGAACACCCACCCTTCCATTTGTAGACATTGCTACTCAGGACAAACTGAGCCTTGGTCTGTCCTGAAAATCCAGTTCAGCAAGTGCTCACAGGCATTCACGTCCAAAGTGGGCAGATAAGACTGTTCTTTGAAGGGGAGAAAGAAAATATGATTGCCCACTCTAGTTTAAATTTCTATTTTTGTAAATGTTGTCCAGTATGTGCAATAAATAGCGATTTATAATAAAACACACGTTTATAAATGGAGGTGACTGTAAATAAATTGTATGCGTTACCAACAGAAGTGAGAAGTCAAAGAAGTTTGGAGTCTGCTATGTTAAGAAGCCATGACCACTAAACTGGAATTGTTATGGGAGATAAAATCTAATTGCCATCACTACTCTGGAATCTCTCTAATATACTAGAGCATCGTTCATTCAAAAAACGAACAAACCAAAGCTTAATTTACTACTTTACTTCCTGGTCAAAAAGAAGAGCTTCCATCCCCCTATGCTCATGACTAATGTCATAGTAACTATGCTAAAATTCTATTTTTATCCCAACCTTGAATCATACCTCTCATTTAGTGACAGGCATCCTGGAATACTTCACTCTTTAGGTGATTATATCATCAACATCACTAGGAAAAAGAGATCTGATTGACAGAATTTTATGCACCAGGGTCACATCGATTTATACACGGATTGGGATAGTCTTTAAGGCTGGTCACCAGATACTTCCTTCTCTGCCTTTGGGGCATGAGATAGGGCTGTACATCCTGTTCCCATCCAGTGCAGGGCCAATGGACAAGGAGCAACGTCACTTCTATTCTGGAGCTCTTGATTGGCAGTGCAAGAGCTGCCCAGCTGCCCTTCTCCCTCTCTCGTGGCTACCTTCCCCATCAGCCTATTTGAACGACCACTATCAACAAAGCCCCTCTGCCTACCGCTAGGACATGCAGCATGGGTGCAAAATGAACCACTGTTGTTCTAAGCCACCGAGATTTGAGGGTTGGTTGTCCCCAGAGCGTGATCTGGTCTGCCCCAATGACATCGTGAGGAATACTGGAAAATCCCTCAAAACCCACCACATCAGAACTCAAAGCTTTGGTTAATGAGGCATCGTATATTTCGAGGTCCAGCCTTACTGTAAAACGACAGGAAATTCTCCATTAATAAATTCCCCAAAGAGAAGCATTGGCCCTACCTACCTCTTCCTGTAGTTATGAAAGAGGAATTTCACACTTCGAAGTTCCAAGGGGGCGTCGCTGGAACCAGAGCCAGGTTGGTCGCTCAGAGCACAGAAAGCAGGAAATTTTTCCGTTTGATTCTGACTTGCAACTTTCAGCCTTGAGACCTCACCTCTCCAGGTAACAGCTGATGAGATGTGCAGACCTGGTTACTCCGCCAACGTTTCCTTAATCTCTAAGTGAAAGGAGGATTAATCTCAGAATCAACCACCCCCCAAAAGAGTCTATCTATATTTCACAGGAGATGTGTCCGAAAACAGGGTGGGACAAAAATAGGTTTACAGTAGTTGGGAGTATGCGAAACACAGTTTACTCATGTATTGTTATTTATTAATTATTGTGTTCGTTTCCATGTGGACAACTATAAACGCACTTTTGCTCCACCCTGACTATTCTCATGTTGTTTCATTTTCCTCTGATGTGACTGTATTTTCTCACCCCAGAAGGAACCCATGCTAGGCTGTTCTCGAAAGCCTCATGTAGGCGCTGAAGGCGTGGTGCAGTGGGCAAGAAATGAGCTTAGACCCTCTGTGTTCAAGTCCCAGTTCTGTCACTAACCCACTGTGTGGTGGCACAGGTCCCTTAACCTCCCGCAGCCTGTTTCCTCACCAGTAAAATGTTAGTTATAGCGGCCCTGCCTCACTCGGAGATGATCAAGTCTCTAAAGAGACATTCTATCTGAAAACGACCGAACAGTGGAGTCTCATTACTAGAAGGATCATCTGCTTGGGGGTATTTATTATGAATCAGCACAGATTTACTGTCTTCTCGTAACATTGTAGCCAAACTGTTTGACACTGCTGTATGCTTTCTAATTTTTATTTCGCCTTCCTAATTTTTCTGAAGCTCGTTGACAGAAACTCCAGTTTCTGTCACAAAATAGGAGAGGCCAAGTCAGGGCAGAATGGCAAGCTCTGTCCTCTCTCTCTCTTCCTCTGGGTGCCGTTCTTTTCCTTGAATCAAGCTCAGGTGCCTGTGGTCGCCTGCAGTGCTTTGTATCTTCCACTCCTGCGCATTACATCGTTGCATCTCAGGACGTGAGTTTCTGCATTTAGCAACTTGCCAGTCAGCTGACCTGATAACATCAGGAGTGCTGCTAAAGGCTTCTACGGCCCCCAGGGGCCTCCCGTCCCCAGCTGCCTGGTTACCCAGAAAAGAAAGAATATAGTTTAGGTTTTGGAACAGATGAAAGGGAGGGCAGTGTTTTGAAAAAGGGAAACTTGAATCACACCCAAGAAGGATTGTCTTCCCAGCCTGTAAACGGGCCACTGGGATAGTGGCCAAAGATGCCGGCCAGGCCAGTGGGAGACATGGGATTGACCCAGGAACCAGAGCGGAGGTCAAGTTCTGCAACCATTGCTGATGGAAATGAGCAGAATAACCCCAGTAACTCTAAGTAAGGAAAATAAAAATTATGTTTCTTATTTCAGGGTGTTTTTCTTTATAAAGGTTGGAAAATATATGTTTGGTGTCTGCCTGCCAAAGGAAACCTCCGGAACTTCTGTTGCTTGTCTTAAGCTCCATAGTGTCAAAGGAAATGCAGGAAACACTGTCAGTGGTGCGTGTTTAATTTTGCTTTTTTTTACTTTTTTTTTTTTTTTTTTTTTTTGGAGTTTCAAAAGGAAGTAGTTTAATCCTGGCTCAAATTATTCTTTGTATATTTTTTTAATTACTTTATTGTTGTTCAATTACAGTTGTCTGCATTTTCTCCCCTCCCCTCCCCCAGATGATGTTGATTTTTTTTAATGATTTTTGACTATATACTAGTTAAGAATTTCTCATTTCTAGGATGTGTTGTCCTGTGGTCGTTTCTTTTTGTTTTGCATTGCTGTTAACTGCATGGAAAACGTGACATTTTCAGGGAGAAGAGCCTGGGTGGGAGGGAGATTCGGGGAAGAGGGATCAAAACAATACTGGAAACTCCCCTAACCTGGAGGCATCTCAAAACACGTGGCCACAGATGGACGCGGCAGCCCCTGAGCGAAGAGACAGGCTTTCCCATGAATCATCAAGACGTTATCTCTTTGCAATCACAACAGTGCTTCCTGTCCAAGTGGACAGTCCATTCAGGGTGGAGTTGATGAGAAAACCTGTCCTAGTCATGAAAGACCACTTCCCAACCCTCTCATCCAGCCAAGCAGCATTCCGGAAGAATGTTGTGTCCAGCATTTGCCCAAAGATGTTTGAGGAAGTTTTAAATCTTGCTATTCAAAGGATTCCCACCTTTGTCGCAAGAAAGTTGTTTGTTAATCTCTTGTATAATAGATCTATTACACAAATGCCCTTATGTCAGGCACACAAGGGGGTACGGAGTTAACACAAGGCATGTTTGCTGCCCTGAAAGAGTTTGTAGGTCCATCTCAGCTCCAGCAACAGAACTTTGTCAAGTGGAATCTACGCAAGGGGGAAAGATGGCGCTGTGGATGCAAAAGAGGTGAATGAACTGGAACCCCAACATTTTCACTTAGAGACTGTTCATTTATGTAACTCTCTATTTCTCTGAGCCTCCACTTCCTCATCTGTAAAACAATTAAAAAGTGCCTGCTACTTTCTTCACTGGGTTGCTGTAAGGACAAAATGAAAGCCTGAAGTTGAGTTGGAACTTTAAAACTATTTATTACTATTTAGTCTGTTATCCAACAAATGCGACACACATTCCTACCTGTGTTTAACATGATTGACACAGCTCTAAACCTCAGGTAAATAAAATCAATGTAAGTGTGTTTCTCAGGCTTGTTTCTTTATTTTTAAGGAGCTTTGAGGAATAGACCTTCTCTAAAGCAAATCCTTCCCAAGCTCTTGAAGGATTTGAAGGACTGCCAGACGTAGTTTCAAATAATTACCCAGAAACATCAGCTTCTTCCTCTCCTATTGCCCCCTTTTCCTCCTGAAAAATGCAGAATTGTGTGGAGAAGGATGGATGCGAGACACCTCAAGACTCTTCGTTGTGTGGAGTGTATGACCCTGGGGAAGAGAGCAGAGTGTGCCACAGCTGAGCAGTAAACTCTTGTTGCTTTGAAGGCCCCAGACCTCCGGGTTTATCTGATTCCACAGTGCAGCATATCCAGTCCTGTCTCGCGGCACTTGAGTTTCCTACGTGAAGTGGTGGGCAGAGAGAGGAATTAGGGTTCTTCCAGACTTGCACGTCGAGCAGACCCGTGAGGTGGTCTACAGCACAGCCACCTCCTCAGGTTGCTGGTGTGGAGTAGGGATAGAGACAATTCTGATAACAGGAGAGAAGCTTCGAGGTTTGTATTGTGGTTTGTTTGTTTGTTTGTTTTTTAATAAATGAGGCCGTCATTCACGGTCTGTGTAAAAATCTTTCTGTAAAAATGGTCATTATCACATGTGGGGTAGTATTAGAACTGGTAACTGGGGAGAAGTCAGATTAGCAGTGGGCGAGTGAATAAATTTGTGACTTGATACATAACGTCTTTTTGGGACGATGGTCTATTGCTGATGCCTTATGTGTGGGCATGGCATACATGAGTATGAATTTCAGCCCACACTTGCCATCATTAATAATGAGTGAGCCTGTCTCTCAGAACAGGGAATGAGACTCTGTACCACACCTCATGTGGTTCAAGGGCCATTAGCAATAAACAATTTTATTTATAATAAGGAATAGCTGAAATATTGAATGCAATGATGGAATGCAGGATTTCCTGTAAAGTGCATGAACAAAGCAATAATGCACAAGGTGCCTTCATCGCCCGCCCTGGTCAATTCCATGTAAATGCCTGACATGACCTTTTGTGCTTTTGAGCTACTTCAGTTACAGTAACATCAGGGGAGGTAGCCAAAAGCATTTCCTATAAATCCAAGTGTTTTCCTATTAATATGAATCAATGCATGAAAATCAATGCCTACCTCATACCCAGACACACTCAGAAATGCTATGCACAGGCACTCACACACACAGGGAGAAAGAATATACATAAACCTTTATCTCATTCTTTAAAATTTCACATTAAGACAGCACCAGCAAGCACACACAGTCTAGGGAAGGAAGCAGCAAGCTGCATTAAGCAATTATGAAATTCCAGTCACCGAATTAGCATTCCTAAGCCACAGGTGTCTAAATGACTTCACCAAGGTTTCTCCTAAATAATTAACAAGTCAAACACTTCTTCCTTAAGAGCTAAAAACTTTGCAAGTTTAAAGAATCTTTTCATACTTGGCTATTAAAAATCCATGGACCCCTCCATTATACATATTTGAAACTTTTTAGGTTTAAATTATTTAACACTTAGAGATAGGGGAAAATAATATTATTCTATCCCATATTCTCTAAAGCTTTTTTCCTTAATGTGACTTTAGTCCCCTGAGTGCTATAAAAGAAAGCAATTTCCTAGAACACTTTATGCTCCTGCAAAATGTTTCTGCTGTGCTTGCCTAGATACACATCATGACCTTGCCTCGGCGGCAGCGTGGAAATGACCGGCAGGCGAGACGCTGGCGAGAGGGACTCGAAGAGAGCAAGAGAGCGTGGGCTGTAGGGACGCGGGTCTTAGTGAGGAGCACACAGCAGAATGACATGAAAAGCTACTTGAAAATATATGTTTGGGCTGCGGACTGTTCCATTGTATATATATATATACACGGCATTTTCTTCACCCATTCATCCATTGAAGGACTTTCAGGCTGCTTCCAAGTCTTGGCTATCATGAATAATGCTGCAGTGAATGTATGAGGACATACAGGGTGGGCAAAAGTAGGTTTACAATTGTATGGAAATAATATAATAATAAATTATAAGAATAAAGTCTGTGTGTTGTGTACTCACAACTGTAAGCCTACTTTTGTCCCGCCCTGTGCATCTTTATAAGATGAACCTGGAGAGCGTCATGCTAAGCCAAATAAGTCAGATGGAAAAAGGACAAGAACCACAGGATTTCAGTCACATGTGGGATATGAAACAGAAAGCAACAAACAATACAAGAAAAACTCATAGGCACGGGCAACAGTGTAGTGGTTACTAGAGGGGAAGGCGGTTGGGGGAAGAATAAAGTAGTTAAAGAGGTCAAATATATGGTGATGGGCAAAATAAGAAGCATGACCTCTTCTATCAACTTCAGATATCAGGAAACGGAAGCAAGTGAAGGAAGGAGTCATGGACAGGGAGGGGACGCGTCTTCCCAGCACTGCAGAGACTACACCAACCCCCTGGCGTTATTTAGACTCAGAACATTTTAAGGGAAAATGCTAAGGTTTAATTAACGATTTTAATGTATTGCTTCATTGACGGCCTTGTGTGAGTTATGTGAAGAGCCAAATTAATAAAGACACTGAAGAGAGAATCAAAGAGATCACCGCGTGGACATCGAAACACACTCGGAAGGAGTTAAAGAGCCACTGACCGTCCACTTACCTGGGAGAGACAGGAGAGATCCGGTGGGTGGAGAAGGAAAGGTTCGGTGGAGAGAATGCGACGCTGCTGGTCTGAGGTGAGAATTTGACGGTGGACTTGAAATCACAAGGCCCTGTTTCGCGAGGCTGGGGGAGCACTTCCTGCTTGCTCCGCATTTTGGAGATGACTTTGCTCTTTTTGTTCCGCCCCTCTGTGTGGACTCAGAATATCTACAGCCCTGTTACGGGTTGAATTGTGTCCCCAAAAGAGATACATTGAACCTCAGTACCTGGGAATGCAACCTTGTTTAGAAACAGGGTCATAAGGTCACCCTGGGTGAGGGTGAGCCAATCCTCAGGCTTCTGACCTATGATTAATGCTAATAATTATTGATAGGACATACGTATACACATACATAAAATATACATGAATTGAATGCTTGAGTGCAATTAAATTATTGTTGTATGGTTTAAACTCTTCTTACATTTAGCTTTTCTCCTTTGCAGAGGCATTTTTTAGTTGATTCAGATTATATTTAAATGAACTTCAGTAAGAGGTAAGAGTGGAAGTAATGATTTGGCAAATGTCAACAGAAACAGAGAGAGAGAGGAAACTTACAAACTTGCCAAAAAAGAAAATTAAATTTTGGAAACATGCCATATGTGGTATAAAATCCAAGATCCTTTTAAATGGGGGCATTGTTCACAGGAATATTAAAGTGATCATTCTATTATACTTCAAAAGAACTTGAGACCTAACGAAACAGTGTGCCTTTCATCTCAGCTGCAAAAAATCCAAGTAAGAAGTACGCCGTACCTAAATTTCTCAAACAACACATCCGTGGCCTCAACTTGCTCCCAAACTCCCACACCTTCAGTTATTTCCTGCCTGCAGAGGGTGGGGAGGGAGGGGCAAGGTGGCAGAAATCTACCAGCCACTTCCCCCAAAATTTAACATTTCGCAGATTAAATGGTTTTTGCTCCCAAAAGTTTGGGATTAACACCAAATTCTCATCAAAGAAAGCAAAAGATAAAATAAGAGGAACTAGAATAAGAGACAAGGCAACTTGGAAGTCCTGGGGTATTGATGGCATTCTGGCTCTCCCAGAGGAAAAAATCTATGTCCCTTCGCAAGGCTGGGACCAGGACTGGGCATCAAACATTTCTGCTTGGCACCCAGGGCTCCAGGCCCACATGAGGTTATATGGAACCTAATGGTGAGAGTGTAGGTTCTCAAAGAAACGTGGATTTGGAAGTTAGATTCATCTGGGTTCACATCCTATTTCATTTATTCAGCTAATAATGACCCAGGAAGCACCTTTGATATGCAAAATGCTAACAATAAAAAATAAGTCGAGCATGTCTTCCCCTTTCAGAGCTTAATTATACACCATGCGCCCTTGGGCAGCACCAAACCTCTGCCTGCCCCATCTGTGAAATGGGTATTGTTAAGAACCCCCTCTCACAGGTAGGTCCTGGAGAAGGTGATGGGCTCGCCCTCAATATTCATCTCCCTCCCCCACATAGAAGGGTGATTTGGGGTATCTTTTCAGACCCCATAAACTTCTCTGTGCCCGCCTCCTCCTGTCTGTGCATTTAATAATGGATTCAGACTGTTGTGGATAAAGAAAGACTAGATCGTGGAAGTATGTTGAAATATAAATATTAGAAAAGGGACAATGGCCTCTGCTGGCCTTGATGCCAGACACTTCAGTTTCTCCCTGTATGTCACTGGTGCCTTTCAAGCTACTACCCCAATGCTAGAGCTCAGAAGGAGTGAGTCTCAGTAGGTGAGTCTATGTTCTGAGTAGGTGCGTTCTTCAAGAGGAACAGCTTGGGGCTCCAGCAGTTTTTTCCCACTGACTCAAGTCTCCACTGGCTTTTGCAGCCAGAAGTTGTGGGGATTTGTCTTCCTGACCTGGAACCCTGGGCTGGGGGGCCTGGTGTGGGATTGGGACCCCTTGCTCCTGAGATATCCCTTCTGAATTTTACATGTTTGTATGGCTTTGATAAATTGAAAATGAAGACGAATTTAAAAAAAAGAATCCCTCCACAAAAACCTCTGCTCTGACTTGACTCTCCTGGCTGGGACTTGTATTTCCAGGCAAGACCAGAGCACCGGGCAGGGGAAGAGGGGGTGGAGGGCCATTGACAGGGACAGGGACCACATCAGCCTCAAGGTGCCTTCAAAGGGCCGAAATAATTTTAGGACTGTATAAATGTAACCACTCCTTAACTGTTAAGGAGTTGAACTTACATTCGGCCCTCTGAAGGGAACCACGAGACTGATATGGCCCCGGGTTAAAATGAGTTTGACACCCCTGGTCTAAATGGCAGCCTGAGCTTCACAAATTAAATTAAAAAGAGTATTTCCTAGGCTTGTTCACTAGAGGTCACTCTCCTAAGGGCAGCGTTTGGTTTTGTCTTTTGTGCCCGGGAAAGACACGGTCAGCAAATGCTGGCCACTGTTCAAGGTGTCCAGCAGATGGCGCTAAGATCCCACGGAACAACTACACTTCCTGACAGCCTCTCAATCGTTGAGGCAGGTTCATTATTTTAATAAATTTTTAAATATAACACTGTTTGTTTGTCAAGATAGTCTCCAAAAACACACACAACTCTTCATCTGGGAAAGCACAAAAAAAAATATCTATCTATAAGATATCATGCTTGAAATAACAAAGTAACCAAGGCTGGGGCCAGAGGTGGAGGATGGGAAAGAGGGTTAATTGACAGAAAGAGCAACCCAGATTGGGTTCCAGGTTGGTTTTTCAATGGCCTTCACCAGAACCATACTATACCTAAGAGCAGGGGTACAGGTGAGTGCATACGGCTTCTAGTGCGTCCACTGTGCCCTTTCCAAGAGGTCCCAAGTGTCCTAAGCAGGTCAGGCTGCCACAACCGAGTTCCATAAATGAGGGGGCTTAAAGAGCAGGAATTTATTTCTCATGTGGCTAGAAGCTGGCCAGCCCAGGTCAAGGGGCCAGCCAATGTGGGTCCCTGGTGAGGACTCTCTTCCTGGCTTGCAGGTGACCACCTTCTCACCATGTTTGCACACGGCTGGGGATGGAGAGCAAATTCGGTGTCTCTTCTTCCAAGGGCAATGATCCCGTCCTGATAGCCCACCCTCATGACCTCATCTAACCTTAATCACGTCCCCAAAACCCTAAACACCATCACATTGCGGGGTTAGGTCTTCCACACGTGACTTGGAGGGGACACGATTCAGTCCACCAAGTGATCTTCGTGAGTGTATCGGATGATCGACTCTACCTGAACCGAGTCAAAAATTGCTCCTAATAAACTGAAACGGAGCTGTCACATGCTTACGGCTACTGTCTTCAATGAAACAGAGGTCCAAGGTTTGAAACCCTCAACCTTCCATGTGCGGTTTCTTGCAAGTTCGTTCATTCTTGCTACATGACCTCCACCCAAAGCGGAAGCTGAGAGTTCCCTTTTTGAAAGTAAGAAGCAGCAAGTGAAACTCTTGACACTTTCACTCTACAGTGTCTTCTGCTTTCCTCCTCCGTGTAAGCTACCGGAATCTGCAAGAAACAACTTCTTTTTAGTTATTATGGGGAGGAATTTCAGAGCAAGGCATGGAGAGTACATGGTACAGTTACTCCACAATGAATCATTTTATTCTTCTTTGTTATCTTTGTCCTCACTTCCTCTAGCAACTTAGAACTTGAGGAAGCATCCTGTGGTCTCTTCCAGGGATCTGTGGGCTCCTTTCTCAGCCTCGGGTTTAAATTGTACTGAAGTTACTATCTCACACCTCCCCAATCTTGAGGTCTGGGAGCGTTTGAACTTGGTAAATCCTTCCTGTGGCCATGACCATATATTCTCTTTTTTAACTTTTTTAGAACAAATCTATGGGAGCTCTGACTTGCCTCCTTATTGCTGAGGTCCTTTACATATGTGTCTCTGCCTTCTCCTCCATTTACAATATCCTTAAACCCTCTCTACCTCTTCTTTTTCCTTGGCTTTCCTTAGGAGATAGGACTCACTTGTAATTTACAAGTAAGACTTTAAATGTCCTTGCAGCTACTTGTGACCGCTTCCGATGATCAACTCACAGAGCATCTCATGAGAAAACATTCCCACTCACAAATAGTCTTTAAACATAAATACACGCACAGAGGCAGCAGCGGAGAAAATTCAGTCTTTTCAATAAGTGGCGCTAGGTGAGTTACGTAGCCATCGGGAAAAAATTAAACTTTCCATACTTCATGCTATTTACAAAAATTAATTCCAGGTGGGTTATAGAGCTAACTATGAAAAAAAGCAATAAAGCTACCAGAAGATAACATAGGAAAAAAATTATGACTTTGGAATAGGGAAATCTTTCTTAAACAGGATACAGAAAACACACTTCATAAAGAAAGTGATAAAAAAATTAAACTTCTTTAACTCTGCTTTACAAAAAACACCATCGAAGCTGTGAAGAGGCAGACCAAAGAATAGGAGACAACATCTGTAACTTATATAATTGACTAAAGACTTCTACACATAATATATAAAGTCCTGCAAATTAGTAAAAACAGAAAAGTGAGCAAGTGACTTGAACAGACACTGTATAAAAAGATAATTTAATGGACAGTAGACATTTGGAAAGGGCCCCAAATTCATTAGTCACCAGGGCAGCACAAATTATCGTGGCAATGAGCTAATACCATGTGTCCAAGAGATAAAAATGAAGACATGTTTTTGCGAGGCTAAACACAAATGATAGGTCTCCTACACTGTCACTGACTATGAACCAGTTCGACTATGTTTGAACACATCACATCAGCATCGTCTACCGAATTTGAATGAGTGTATATACATGTATGTTTTTTGTAGGTTGGTTTCCTTCTTTTTCTATGACCCAACAGTTTAGCTTCCACACATACCCCCAACAGAAATGCATGCTCCTATACCTCAAAGACACATGCAAGGATGTACAGAGCAGCATTCCTCACAAGATCCAAAATCTGAGGGAAGCGATATACACCATTCGTAGATGAGGTAAATAAATTACAGTATAGTTGTACAGTGGAATTCTGTATGCCAATAAGAAAGAATGAAAGACTGCTACCTGTAGCGACTTGGTTGGATCTCCCGAACACAATGTCTCCAGAGAGTAAGAAGCCAGTCATGAGGGAATATACACCATGGGTTCTCTCTGAGTGTGAACTTTCTGTGCATGAAGTTCAAGCACAGTCGTTAGAAGACAGGCTAGCGTACACTGGGGACAGAAAGGAATGTATGGCGATTGGCAGGAAATGCAGAGAGGGCTTTTGAAGTGCTGTTGATATTCTCTTTCTTAACCGGAGGGTGGTAATTGAATGCGTTCACTTGGAAATAATTGAGCACTTATTGTTTGTGCACTTTTCTCTATGCGTGGTATACTATGTGCGTTATAGGGGGAAAGTCTGAGAAAAGATAAACAGTTAAAACTAGAGATAAGGTCACAGCTAGGCCACTGGCACCAGTAAGGAAGGTCCCATTGAATTCTACATACTTAGACTGTCTAACAGGCTTGAACACACTCTACTGAAGGGCAGGATCTGTCCTATTAGCTCGCAGACAAGGTTCAGGTAGTCACGGCTGTGGCAGATGAGGGTTACAGTGTGGTGGCACACACATGGGGGGCAGCCTCACTCTAGAACCCCCTGCCGGGTCGGTGGCCTGACTCAGCAAGTCCGGCTGCAGGAGCGACCTTCCGAAACAGGTCAGCCCACAACGCTCAGGACTCACAGGCGTCCCGAAAATAAGCGGAAGTGCTGATGTTTAATGTTTTTGCATTAAAATTAGGCAGACTTCTATTTTACCTAGTCCTTTTGGATTATGATAATAATAAATTATTAAGAATTGATTTAGAGAATAAATTATTTAAAATAATAAATTGTTAAGAATTAATTGATATATTATTGAGCACAAGTTAAACTTAATAAATTCAAGTTGCAGATTTACAGCACCCTATAAATCTCTAGGTGTTATCCGAAATAGCTTTATTTTCTTCTCATGGAAAAAGCTGGTTTTACTTCAACAAACTCCACCTTTTTCACCTGACTTTATCCTTCCTAACTAGATTTTGATCAAGAAATTCTCTTTTTAAATAATCACATTCTAATTGCCAAATAATATGATAACATCATGAGTAACCAATTTATAAGCAATCACTGTATTTTTGCCACTGGTTATCAATGAGGGCCATGTCGAAGAGGGTGAACATTTCATGAAATCGCTATGATTTATCAAGGAAAAATCAAGACTTTCCTATTTCACACAGGACTGCACACAGTCTCAGAAGTCCCTCCCCTCGTAAACAGAGAGGGTGCCGACGCAAACGGAGGGATTCGGGGAAACCGAAATGGCCAGGGGGGCAGCTGTAGTTCAATGTGTCCAATGTGTCCAATGCCAGCTGGAAAATGGCAGAACACGCAGGGCAGGGCAGTGACCTAGCAGTCAGATGGCTGCTCTTCCAGGTTTCTGTGCAGCTAGCTCACACATCCTGAGGCAAGCCAGCCCTCTCTTCGTGCTTCAACAAAATGTGACTTTGTCCCTGCGGGCTCTGCGGAATCTAATTAACAATGACGAAATGTTCACAAGACTCGTTGGGGAAGGTCCAGGTGATGTAAGCACCCAGGCTCCAGGCTGGCCAAACCTTACCTGCAGAGAGCAGGGCATCGGTTCTACGGTGTCTTGAATTTGACGTTGTTGATCACATTTAAAATCTGGAAAACAGCACATAAAAATGCAGATTTCCAGCTTCCACTGAAAAGTGACACAGCAGCAGTGGGTCTGCACACTCCTGTCGGAAAAGCTGTCTGAAGCTGTCTCAGGTGAACTGGAGATGCAGCACGCGTACCCCATTCTACATGGTGCTCACACTTCCTATTGCTGCCTCGATGCAAAACTGAGCGACAATCTCTCCCTGCGGAGTCCTGCTGATGCCCCTGGCCTGCCACGGGGAGTAGCCACAGAAGGACAGCTGCGAACCGAAAGCGCTGCATTCCCAGGAAGGCATGACATAGAGAGCCCAAACCTACCGTTGGGTGGTGGGGTGCCTCGGCTAAGAAACTTGGGGGAGCGCTATCTACCACCTGTCCTCCTGCACCTCCACCTACACACACAAAGTAAACAAGCATGGCCATACTTGGGGAAGGAGGGAAAATGTCAGTGTTTCGTGTTGTGAAGCAAGACAGCAGGAAAATGAGACCCCTGAATCAGTACTGCTTCCATCAGTTTTATTATGGGCTGAATTGAGTCCCCCACTCCCACCCCAAGATTCATATGCTGAAGTTCTAACCCTAGGTACTTCAGAATGTGCCTGCATTTGGAGATGGAGCCTTTCCAGAGGTAATTCAGGTAAAATAAATGCCTATGGGTGGCTTCCAACCCAATATGACTGGTGTCCTTAGGAGAAGAGATGAGGACACAGACTCACAGGACCATCAGCAGGCTGAGCAGGGAGGCTCTCAAAGGAAACCACTCTGCTGGCACCTCGATCGCGTCTCCAGACCCTCTCCCCTCCAGACCTGTGAGAGAACACCTTCCTGTCCTTCAAGCCGCTCCGTCTGTGCTGCGATGTTATGACAGCCCTCGCCAATGAATCCAAGTTCGTTTCCCCCCTCCATTAATATCATAAAGCTACATCCCTCCAACAAAAGCACAGGTAAATCTATAAATCCCTTCTGAGACTCTCCACACTTCCGATTCCATCCAGACAGATTGCTCTGCAAACCGGCTCCTGGACTTCCACCCTCTCCCAGCTTCACTCTTTCCAAATCACATTTCTTCTTCTACCTTGGTTTCTTCTCGTTTCATAATAATCTACTCTAAAGTGACATCCTACCAAATGCCATCCTGGAAGTAAATTTTCTGAGTCCTTGCATGTCAGGAGAACAGGCCTTCTCCTTCAGCCCTCTTCCTTGATTAATAGTTTGGGCTAAGATTAGAATTTTAGGTTAAAAATCGCAGCCAGTCTGCATTTGTTTGCTGGGCCTACTGTGACACAGTACCATGAATGCAGTGGCTTGAACAACAGACATTTGGTGTCTCACCGTCATGGAGGTCAGAAGTCCGAGATCAAGGTGTCAGCAGGTTGGGTCCTTCTGAGGGCCATGAGGGGGAGTCTGATCCATGCCTGTCACCTCGCTTCTGGGGGCTGCTGGTGATCTCTGTGTTCCTTGGCTTATGGAAACATCACTCCCATCGCCATCTTCACTATCACATGGCATTCTCCCTGTGCACAGGTCTGTGTCCAAATTTCCTCTTTTTATAAGGACACCAGCCGTATTGAATCATGGGTTCACCCAACTCCAGTGTGACCTTGTCTTCTCTAATCACATCTGCAGTGACCCTGTTTCCAATAATATAATATTCTGAGGTCCTGGGCGTTAGGACTGTCACACACGGATTGGAGTGGGGGGCACACTTAGCCCACAATGCTCTCTTTTTAACAAATGGTGCTGGAATAATTGCCAGGCCACCCAAATTTAGAGCCCCCCCCCATAAGAATCCACAGGAGAAAAGCTTCATGACTTGGGCTGGGCCATGAGTTCTTCAACATAATAGCAAAAATACGATCCATAAAAGAAAACATTGACAAATTGGACTCCTGCAAAATTAAAATCTTTTGTGCCTCTAGAGATACCTTCAAGGAAAAGACGAACCACTGACTGGAAGAAAATATTTAACTCACATATCTGCTAAGTCACTAGTATCCATAATATATAAAAGACACTTACCACTAAATAGTATTAAGAAAACAAACAAACAAACAAAAAACACCCAGTTATAAGTCAATCATTTCATTAGATATTTAGCAAAGTAACTATATGAATGACTAATAAACACATGAAAAGATACTCAGCCTCTTTAGTCATTAGGGAAATGCAAGTAAAACCACAGTGAGATAGCTCTTCACGTAACTATACTCAAAAGATACAGAAACAAGCACTGGTGAGGGTGTGGAAAAACTGGAGCCCTTGTACACTGCAGGTAAAAGTGTTAAATGGTACGGCAACTTTGGAAAATAGTTTGGATATTTCTTAAAAAGTTAAACATGATTATAAAAAGGAACTTGCTCCTGGTGTGTTACCATGTGGATAAACCTCAAACACATGAAGCTGGGTGAAAGAAGCTAGATGCAAAAGATTACCTGTTGTATAATTCCATTTATATAAAATGAATGAAAAAGCACATCTGTGGAGACAGAAGCCGATTAGCTGTTGCCTGGAGCAGGGGTGGGCAGGGCAGAATTTACTGCAAACAGTTGTGAGGGATTTTTTTGCAGTGATGAAATTTCTAAAACCGGATTGTGGTGACACTTTTACAAATTTGTGACTTTACTAAAAATCATTGACTTTTTCACTTAAGATGAGTGAGTTTCATGATTCGTAAATCATACCATAAAGTTGTTCATGAAATTACATAGCTTCCAATTTTGAAGGTATCACCCCATATTTTCTAGTATGTTCAATATCATCTGAGAAGCCAATGTCACTCTAATTCATGTCCTTTCTGAATGACCTAGATTGTTCCTTTGCTTTCTTTTAACCTCTGGAAATTTGTTTTCTACATTCACTATCCAAAAAAATGTATAGACTATGTTTTGCATTTTTAAACATATATAAATTTTAAGTACACATCTTAATGTATCACTTTGCAACCTGCTCCCCAACTCAGCATTGCATTTGAGAGTTGTCCATGTTGATATACAGTCATTTCAACTATTATACAACCATCTGTTTTTCTATTATAAACAATGTTGCAAAGAATAATCTTGTTTATAGCTCCTCAAGGAAAAGTAGCATTTTCTCCAGGGAGTGTATCTACAAATGGATTGTCAGGTCAGTCTGTGTGCAAAGAGAACTCAAAGTGACTAGGAATTGACAAAATGCTCTTCAACGTGGTTGTTTCCACACACACTTGCACTGGATGACAGTGTCTGACAGTTCCTGCTTCCTCACCCCCCACTGTCTCTCTAGACTTTTACATTGGAAAAGAAAAATACATTAGCTGAATGTGTAGATATGACAACAATCTGTTTAGCCTCAAGGTTCTGAAACAATGATGCATTTAAGTGTTGGTTTTTGCATTCATTTTGTTGGGCCAGTAATGACCCCTTTAAATCTGAAGATGTGTATCTTTCAGCTCTGGGGAATTCTCATTTCCTCTTCTCTGTTGTTTCTAGCTCTCTCTCTCTCCCCCTCCCCCCGCCCGCCCACTCTCTCTCTTTCCCCTGGCTGTCCGATTGTGAACTGTACAACCTACACAGTGATAAGCTCACCTGTTGCTGGACCCACTGAAATGATCCTCTCTGATCCTTACCTTATTTTTCCATCTCTTTTTGCTCAACTTCCCCCTGGCAGATATTCCATACAATTTTTGTTAGAAAAATGTTTCTTCTTATCCGAGTGTGCTTTTCGTCTCAGGGTATCTTCTGTTATCCTGAATTCAGGCTACTAATTAGAGAAAAACAAATTTATGTTCTCTAATGTTCCCTGAGTCATCTGCTTCCTCTCAGGTCAATTTTCCTGCTTGCCATTTTGTTATTCCTCATTCATTTCCATGATCTTTGTTTACCACATTGAAGACAGCAGGACTGGGAAAGTGGATTGGAAGCCCCCAGTCGGGTGAGTTTGTCAACTGGCTGTTTAGCCTGTGTGGACAGGAAGTAACCTGTCCCCAAATGCCAGAGTACAAAGCTGCCCCGATTTCACCTAGACTCTTCGTCCTAACCCTCTAGATACTGTCTACTTCATCTAACATGTTTTGAAGAAGGGGGAAAAAGTCCTCACACTGATTTCTCTGGTTTTAGCATCATCCACAGTGTCTGGTGTCAGCAAACTGTGTGTGTCTCCAAGAGGGTGCACAGGAGATCAACTCTTTTTTAGCAGGAGCCCTCTGCACGCTGTTTCTAGCTTATAAGCCATCTACTCTGCTTTATTAGTTATTATTTTTTCATTCATTGTCCACCTTCCCCAAACAAGTTAAAATCCTCACCTATGTTTCCTTTCCTTTGTTGTAATGGTTATGTCCATTTTTTTTTCATTACTATGCATTCTCAGAGATTCAAAAGGGAAAAGCAAAACAGCATGAACTCCATTCACCAATTTGAACCAGAATTCTCAAAATTAATTTGAATATTAAAAAGAACTTTGTATCCCAAATTAATGAACTAGACTATGTTATTTCCATAGAATTAAGGTGTCATATTGAAACTTACTAAATTATAATCCATCATGTGACAAACAAAAATGAATAGTATCTGAACTTTTTCTGATTTTTTAGAAAATGAAAAGCCCATAGTGCCTTCAGGAGGGGAACCCAGAAAAACAGCAGGAATTGCTCAGAAAAATCAGAGATGGAAAGAAGACAAATTCTCCAACAACTTCCTTAGATTTGGTCTCATGGTTTTCAATCCTACAATAATGAGGTCACACCTAGGAAAAATTAGTTTTATGTGATTTTGAAGTTTCTTTTTTGGAAAATATGAAGGTTACTGAGAACTTATTACTGTTGATTGTCTAATTTCTATTTATTCATAATATATTTATTGATGACTTCTTACCGTATGTCAAGCCAAGTACAACTGCTCTAGGTACTAAAAATAGTAAGGAAAAAAACTCTCATGATCTGAACTGAAATTGTTTACAGTCTCGTGGTGAAATAGGGAGGTAAACAGACACATGTACCCAAGGAGGGTGGAGGGAGGGAGCTCTTAAATTACCTCGAGACGGCGGGAGAAGTGATTACGTTCTCGCCTAGACTCGGAGGAGTAGGAATGTGCAATGAGCAGGCTGGGCAGGACATCCCAACCAGCAGGTGAGCATGACCATGTGCTCAGTGAGCACGCAGAGACGTACAAGTACTTCGATATTTCTGGAGCATGAAGTGTAAGAAGAGAAGAATTCTAAGTTGGTACCACATACAACGAATGCAAATCAGTGTGACCTGCACCGTTACTGTCACAAAAGTATTTATAAAGAAGGTGATTATTAAATATGCAAAATATTTTGAAAATAGCATTAAAACGTTTGGCATTTCTTTCTAAGCCAGACTTTTGTTTCAGCTTATTTAAAATCTCATTAGATTTTCTCTTAGCTGCTTCTAACAAATTACTTTGGGCAGGTTTTCTTCCTCTAGAAATGGACTTTTCTCCTTCCCTTACACTTAGACAATAGGTTGAAGTGAAAACTAACTTCTCCTACACCCTTCAGACAGTCATGGACCTGTGCCTGTAAATCTCTGGACAGCCCATTATTTTATCATTTCAGATCAGATCAATGGAGTATAGAATAGTTAAACAGAAAACTTATTCTATTTCAAGTTGGAAAATAGGAGTTATTCACTCCCTTCATATTTTAAGAAACCAGAGGTAGCTTCTATTTTATCATTATCATCTACAAGGGACATGTGGATTCTGAAGACTAATGAATTCACTGAAAGACACCCCATAGGAGAGTCTTTCAGAGTGAAATGGGAACTCAAGTGGAAGAAGACACATTAGCAATAAATCTATATCCTATCCACTAAACTTTTTGGTTTTTAAACAAAATTGATCGTGAAATTTAAGATGTTTGGCTCTAGTTCCACAGGCCTCATTTTTCATTTCACATTTCTAGATTACTTAAATATTCATGAAGAATTTTTTATTCTTGATTTTAGGCCAACATCATTGCCTAAATATAGAATCCCTGATGAGTAAGCACTTAGCCCGAGTTTACTCCTAAACAAGCCCATGTTCCCTCTTGGACTCTTACCATTGAAGTTGTGTAATATATTTATTCTATCCCTTTCCTAACCAAATAGAAACATCTTTAAACTAGAAAATGTTTGTTCTCCATAAATACCCTTATTAAGTACCAGTGTCCCTAATGTTGTGAATTGCATTTGAAAAAACAAAGGTTTGCCGAGGCAACATTTTTACCAGATGATCCATTTATGCAGTGGGAATTTGCACAGCTTGCTCTATCAGCATGATGTTAGGTATGAGGAGCAAAGAGAATAAAGATGAATCTGGTCCCTCTACAGCAGGAGCACCATCTTACTGAGGAGAAACACGGAGGAAACCAGCAACAGTAAGAAGGCTACTGATGGTTGATTACATGAGCAAAGAGAGCACACTGGGCTTCCTAGACCTTCTGAGCAGGTATTGGAGGAGATTAGATCTGAGAAGGAATCGAGGAATTTGAATTTACAAGAGCTGGGTGTTGATCGTGAATAAGATAAAAACAAAAGCAAAGAAAGCTGGTGTGCCCAAGGACTGTTTCATTACGGAAATGAGCCACCAGCTGAAACTAACAGGATGAAGGGGATTTATTTCGATTTGAGAAGGGGAAGGGGTGTGTGTGTGTGTGTGTGTTTTATAAAGTATGCTCAATGTGGTCTTTGGCTGGGGCCAGAGAATTCATTTCGGAAGTAGCAAGAATTAGCCCTGACTGGGGTGGCTCGGTTGGTTGGGTGTTGTCCCGCAGAACAGAAGTTTGCCAGCTCGATTTCTAGTCAGGGCACATGTGTGGGTTGTGGGTTCAGTCCCTGGTCAGGGTGTGTACAAGAGGCAACTGATGTTTCTTTCCCTGTCTTTCTCCCTCCCTTCCCCTCTCTCTAAAAAATAAGTATTAAAGAAAAGAAGTAGCAGTAATTAAAAGTAATACAAGATTTTATTCAGGCCAAGAAAATTCTCACTTTGTACTCAGTGCAAAGGTATTAGAGCTCAGGTATGACATGATAAAATTGACGCTGGGATTTCGTACCAGCGAAATCCTTGGGGAACCGTACCCTGACACGTGAATCAATCTTACCCAGAGACATGCTTGGAGATGAGAATCCGGCTGCCACGGGTCTTTCCCTCCACCTCCATCTTGGGAAAAAAGACCTCCTGGGTAGCTTAGCTGGGGGTTTTATTAGAGGCTTTAGGACATATTTACATTGGATTGATTATTCATGGGATTAAGCAGAACAGGGATAGGTTTACTCATTAGCAGAGCATTAGGATGTAAATTCAGGTCCGGTGGCAGATAGGACCTGGGTAATATATTAAACAGGGCTCAGCAAGCCAGAATCTCTTAAGATACATTTTTGCCAAATTCCTATTAGAGAATTCCTATTCCACAGACATGATCCACACTTGCCCACATGGCAATCACGCGGAGCTGCGCTCAAAACATGTAAATTCTCAGGACTGCGTGTTTACACGCATGTGGAAAGAACTGCCACATAAAATCAGCTTTTTAGCAGTATGTATCCAGCAGAGGCCTTTAGGATAAAAGCATGGTGAAAGCCAGGAGACTTAGACTACTCATTTATTCATTCACTTAGCAGGTATACACTGAACACCCACATTATGTGAAATGCCCTGTGTGAAGTAAGTAAGTAGAATGCACAGCCATAAGCACCAACAGCCAGAGAGAAGAACACCAATTAGGGGAGTCGTCCATGTTCAATCTTTTGGGTCACTTCCACTTTTTCTTGTAGCTTGCCCTAATTTAGGGCTACCCTAACAGCTTTCAGTGCTGTATTTATGCTAATTTGCCTAGCTCTTTGGAGTTACTGCATTTGCAATTAAATTTTTCTATGTAGTTGTTAGAAAACTACTCTGTAACTAAGATGAAAAAGAGTTTTATTCCATCCAAAATGTACTTGAAAGACTGAGAGAGAAAAAATGACGAAAGCCATATTGGTGCATAGCCAGATCTTGAAATATAGAAAATGGCTTAAGAAACTGGTTTATTGTTAATGTGTTTATCAGATCAAAGAGGAATCAGGCTGCATATATAATAATGAATACTGAGAAAGATTAACAGTTAGAAATACGGTTAATCACATCCTAACCAGAGGCTCGGTGTCTGGGCTGGTGCCTGGTGTGTTTCTACATTTCACTGCAGAACTTTGAGTAAAAGAAGCACAGCAAGATCCCAAAGCATTGTTCGTGCTATGACTCATTGTGTCACCCGGTCCAACCAAAGAATTAGCAAATTTATCCATTTTCTCCAAATCAACTTAAATTGCTTCCCACCAAATGATGAAAAATTTAATCCAAACTGCCATCCCTACTTATCGTCAGAAGATATTAAAGTCACGTATATAGCAGAAGTCAAAAACTGGGGCCTAATAGCTTGTTGATATAAGCATATTTTATTGGCCTACAAAGCATATATTGTAAATAAATATACTTTGTAATGACTGAAAAGCTATACCAAGTCCCTCTGATCTTCGCCTATAGTCCTCACCTTCCCCTGCAGTTTAAGAAGCTTTAGAGTGTTTTATTGCTTCACATCCAGACCAGGCAGTCCTCAGGGTTCAAAACCGAGTGGTGAGAATGGAACCAAGCTAAAATACACAAAAACACATATCTTAAGTTTGTTAGAAAACAAAATTTGAAGATTATTGTCAAAATGTGATTAGATAATTTTAAAAGTAATTTCAAATTTTTATGGCCCTGGCTGGTGTGGCTCAGTGGACTGAGCACGGGCTGGGAACCAAAGGGTCGTTAGTTCGATTCCCAGTCAGGGCACATGCCTGGGTTGCGGGCCAGGTCCCCAGTGGAGGCCATGTGAGAGGCAACCATACATTGCTGTTTCTGTCCCTCTCTTTCTCCCTCTCTTCCCCTCTCTCTAAAAATAAATAAATAAAACCTCTAAAATGTATCTGAATTTATTTAAGATTATATTAAAATAAAAAATGAGGAGGAAGGGAGGGGAGAGAAGATTGAACAATTTATACTAAAACTGCTTGCCAAAATGAGAGGGATTAAAAAAGATTCAGTCTCACTATTGATGCTGACCATTATAGAAGTATGGATTAAATGCTGCTTTTAAAAAAAGGAATTGTCAACACTAAATAGAGTTCAAAACATGATAGAGTAGTATATTCCAATAATGAATGCTAAGAAAGTTGATTGAGAACATTTTGCCAAGCATCGAACAAAGTTCCTCACATGTATCATCTCTCTCTAGTCTCCATAATTGCTTTATAAAGCAGGAACTATAACTATCCCTTTAAAAAATTTTTTTTAAAGATTTTATCTATTTATTTTTCGACAGAAGGGAAGGGAGGGAGAGAAACATCAATGTGTGGCTGCCTCTCTCGTGGCCCTCACCAGGGACCTGGCCCGCAACCCGGACATGTGCCCTGACTGGGAATCAAACCGGCGACCCTTTGGTTGGCAGCCTGCGCTCAATCCACTGAGCTACACCAGCCAGGGCTGATTATCCTATTTTTTTTAGATGAGAAAACTGCAGCTTAAAGAGCACGTTGCATGTGCACAAACTGATACAGTAAATCATTTGTAGGACAGGAATTAAAAGTCAGATCTGCCTGACTCCAGAGCATGAGCTCATTATGATTCAAATTGTATCCTTCTCCCTTCCAAACCATTAGAGAAGCTACAGTAGAGACAACACAGGTCATATGCAAAATTACAGGGAACAGAACGGAAAATAAAGGAAGGCATAGTCAATTATTTCTTTTCACAAGTATATTTGGGTAAAGTTCCCACGTTAAAAAAGTTAGTAGGCCTAAAACAGATTCTAACTACATGTTACTTATTGAGAAACACATAACACAAGATGCCATGAAATGATTAAAAGACAACAGGTATGGAAAAAGTACCAGTCAAGTGCAAACATAAATTTTGTTACCCGTATGTTAATATCAAAAGATGTACTCTTAAAACAGGGACGTCAAAAATAATCATTGTTTTCTAAATTGATATATTATTAAATTATATTATTTATATAATAAGTCATGTTATATAATGTAGACTTTAAGACAAAATAAAAGTTTTATACAAATGAAGGAGTATTTCATGATAGATGATAACTTCAATGAAGTTTTTCTAAGTAGCATTGAATCACAGTGCATAGTATCCACCTATTTGCAGGGCAAAATAGCTGGAAACACTGGGAAATTCCAGCCACGCAATAGTGGTTGGAAAATTTAACAGAGCTTCCTCCCCAGTCTGTGATGGGTGAAAAATAACGAAGACGACACTTTTTGTTTTTAAAGAGACCTGAGAAAATTATATAGATGAATTTAAAAGAACAAATATCTTACAAAAGCAAATTGTATATGCCTTTGAAGTATTTAGAAAGGGTTATATATTAGGCCAAAAGGAGACCCTCGCTTTGTGGGCCAAGCGCCCAGCTCTAGAAAGGAAGATTCGGTAGCTCAGGCTACTTGCTCAACTCTAAGAGAAAATGGAATATTAAAATTAACAATATAATGAAGACATAATTTCTAATGCCTCAGAAATACAGGGGTGGGCAAAAGAAGGTTTTTAGTTGTGAGTCAGCAAAACAGAGTTTATTGTTGTATTATTATTTATTTATTAAATATTATTTGTATACAACTGTAAACTTACTTTTGCCTACCCTGTATATATAAATAGTTGGTAGAATTATAGGAGAAGATTAGATAAATTGACAAATGTCACTGAATATTTTTAACAGACTCTCTCAGAAATATATTGCTACAGCATGCTAAAAATAAGATATAGAGGCTTTAAGTCATGTGATGAATTCACATAAATAGCTACATAACCAACCAACCAAACAAACAAACAAAAACCAAAAATTGGTTTGCAGCATACATGAAGTACCCTCAGCAGACTCTTGTCCACATCTCACTGTGACTAATCACCCCTCCCAGCTTCGGAGCTTCTAAACAAGCATTGGGATTTACCGGCCTCTCCTGGAGAGGCAGCAAGGGAGGACCGTGCTGGGAATGAAAATGAGTCAGGCAAACTTGACTGTCTGCCACATCGTTGTTATGTCATTGTTCTGCTCTAACTTGAACGATCTAAAGCAACTGAATCCACATGTTCAAGTCCCAAGTTTTTACATTCAAAATTTCAAAGGCATTGCCTGCGCCCAATGCATTAAAGTTTCATATCTGTCTCTTTCAAGTTCCTCTGTAGTTGTCTTGATGTTTATTCTGTGAAAGTTTTTAGCATCTTTATATTTATTTATATTCTTTTGTTCTGAAATTGAGTGTGACCGTGTCTAGAAGTGGGTCTTTTTAAAAATGTATCCTACTTAGCCTGAGTGAGCACTTTTAATCTGAAGACTTGAAGTTTTCTTCTATTGTTTCTTTTACAACATTTTCTCCATTTTCTTGAGACTTCAATTACTGGCATAAGTTGACTTTCTTGGGTTGTCTTTCTCTCCTATTTTCTGCTCTACAACTTTGAATTGCCTTTTATTCCCTTCTACATCAGTAGCCTTTCTACCTACAGTTTATCCGTTGCCCAGCAGCACCGGCCTCACCTGGGAGCTTGTTAAAAATGCAGAACTTTACGCCTCCCCTCAAAACTACTGAATTAGAATTTTCATTAATAAGATCCCCAGGTGATGTTTGTGCCCATTAAAGTTTGAAAGGTATTATGGGATTTCCCCATCTTCATCTCTGAGTGCTATTGAAATATGTTTGTTGTGACATTTATATTTCCAGTTTATAGCAGCCCTTTCTTGTACTGTTTCTTTTTTATGTCTTTTTTTATAACGTATACGATATCTTCTTGAGAGAAACTTTATTTTAAACCCTGTCCTGTTTCTTAAATTATCTGTTGACTCTGGGTTTTTTTCTTGTGTATCTTAGTCTAGCTCTTCTATGTTGCTTCCCCTGCCCCCTCAGTACATCTCTTGATCCTTGATGTTTCCTTTCTATTTAAGAATAAAGAAGCGATGACTTTTTTTTTCATGTAGTTGGAATGAATTCCTCCTACTCCTTTCTGATAACCTCTTTTCCTAAATGAAGGGTTGTTATATGTTATATGGACATATTAATGGTGACGTTGTATTTCATCATTAGTGGCCAAAGAATCAAACCCAGTATTCACCTTGGAAAACGGAGGCCTTCAAACTGTTAAATTTTCTTAGGAATAAGTCTTTCTTCTCTTTCGTGGTTCAGCCTCTGGGGGGTAAGAAAGTTGGGCTGACTTTACATGGACGGACATGGCCCTTCTGTTTTTCAGCCCCACTGGGTACTCCCACTTTCTTTGCTCTGTGGATTCCGTCTGGTATTCCAGCGACACTGCTACCCTACTGAACTATAGTTTGAGTTCTGTCTTATCCATCAACACTCATCTGCCCCGTTTTGTTTCCCAGAATATGTTTGAAACCTCTTCCCTGCTGACATACCCCCTCAGGATCTACCCTAGGACGGTGTTTCTGTTACTTTTTGAGGTCCCGTGGTGCCACACCAGGGAAGCCAGAGGGGGAAGTGAGGCAAACCCACGCGCTCGGGGTGCTTTGTGATCCTGAGCCAGAGGCCTCTGAAGCATTTTTGTGGTGCTGTGTCTAAATCACAGAAGTTGGTCCTTAACTGTGGGCTTAAAGGTATGGTGCCCACCACGGAGTTGTGCTTTACGAGGACTTATAAAAGGAATACTATAGCACTTAGAAGGAATGTAACTGCACTGCAGGATGCTTTTGTAGACAAGATGATGCAGCATGGGTGGATTTGTATCCAATGGAGTAATCAGAAAAGACTGAAATTGCTCTTTGATATCAACTTGGGAAGGGACTTTAAAACCCAAGAGTAGATGCCTTAATAATCAGACTTTTTTAATAGCTACGGATATCGTGACATTGAGAGTGTGCTGATTAAATCTTCAGATGAGGTATAGGAAACTAACGGAGTGATTAGAATCAGGATCCAGAAAGGTAGTAGGTTGAAATGATGGGCTTAATCTAAGAGAACAAAGTTTAATATAGAAGGTGCAATGCTTGATCCAAGAAACCAACCAGGAGTACACCTTAAGAGCAGCAAATGTGATGTGATATAGGAGCTCAAAATAGCAAATGGAATTTTAAGTTATTCAAATAGAAGTCCAATAGAAGCCTTGATGGGTCTGGTCCTCTTTGAGCTGGGCAGTCCTTATTTGCAGGGTGGCGTCCAGTTTGGAGAGCCAATACTTGGGAAGAAAATTACACTCTGGCACAGATCTGAAGACTAGTGAGATGATCATATGATGGGAGATTGAAAGTGGGAAAAAGTGTAGTTGTTTATGTCACATAGAAAACATGATAGCTTCTAGAAATGTTTTTTTGAAAGATTATTCTGTGGAGGCGGAGTCAGTTACACAGCACGGCTCGGGGGGACGGGCCCAAGACAAGCGGGTAAAATGGAACTTACTACTTTGTTCTCTTAGATTAAGCCAATTGTTCCAATCTACTACTTTTTAAAAAATCCTGATTCTGCCCTGGCTGGTGTAGCTCAGTGGATTGAGCGCAGGCTGGGAACCAAAGCGTCCCGGTTTGATTCCCCGTCAGGGCACATGCCTGGGTTGCAGGCCAGGTCCCCAGTGAGGGCCATGTGAGAGGCAACCATACATCGCTGTTTCTCTCCCTCTCTTTCTCCCTCCCTTCCTCGCTCTCTGAAAATAATAAATAAATAAAATTAAAAAAAAATAAAAATAAAAATCCTGATTCTGTCTAATTCAGAAGGTTTCTATTTTTACCTCATCTGAAGATTTAATCAGCACATTCTCAGTGTCATGATATCCATAGCTATTTTTTAAAAATGTGTGATTATTAAGGAGTCTACTCTTCAGCTTGGAAGGCCTTTCCCCAGCTGACACCAAAGAACACTTTCAGTCTTTTCTGGTTCCTCCACAAAAGCGGAGACTGTTTGACCACTTGTTGACAATTCACTGATTTAGGACAAAGCATCGATTTATGCTTACCTTCTTTTCAATGCTGAGATTTTATAAAATATGAGTAAGGAGGAAGGAAAGGTAAGTTTGGTGCTTTATGAAGCTAGAAATGAAAAATATCGACTTAGCTATTTCTGAACAATTAATCAGTCTCTACAAATCATGGCCTTGTTTCTGCACAACCTGGATCTGTCCTATAGCCTCATAATAGATATTTATATGTATTATACAGCCATATATCTGTACCCTTGCTATATAGCTATATAATGGTATACTTTAATTTTAAATTCTCTTCTGCCTTACAACTTAATTACTTTTTTGATAGAACTTCATTTGTTTCTACTAATATAAATAATGCCTCAGTGAGCAAATTTAAAGATAATACTTCAAGGTAAAGATTATATTCCACCTTCAACAAATGTGGGTATATATATACTATCATACAGACACGCACACACTAGAATACACAGTTATCAACATGCATGACTCTTATTAACATTATATTAACGAAAAATATATTACCTCACTTATATGAAGTTCAAAACATTGCAAAACCAAAAATAAATTGTATAGGCATACATACGTGTAATAAATATGTAGGGGAAAAGCAAGGGCATAATAAATACTCATTTATGGTGGCTACTTGGTAGGCATAGGGGAAATGCTTAAGATGCAGAGCAACAAGATTTGGGATGGGCCTAAACAGAACAGATCAACAGCCGGCCTGAGACTGCTGTCCTTAGAAAGACCTCCAAGTTTAGACCTTGGCTGGTGTCTGGGAGCTTGGATTTCATCTTGGGAGAGCTCGCACCACTGCCTGGTAAGAGTGGCCCATTATGCCTAAAATGTTTGTACAAACATTGCAGTTTGTGCCAAACACCTGCTGTCCTTCCGGAAGTCTTGACTTTTCGTGTGCGCCGGGTGGAAGGAGCCCGCGTGTCCAGCCCCAATAAAACCCCTGGGCGCTGTGTCTCCAGTGAGCTTCCCAGATAGGCAACATTTCTTGCGTGTTGTCACATCTTATTGCTGGAAGAGTTAAACTCATCCGGTGTGGCTCCTGCGGGAGAGGGCTCTTGGAAGCTGGCACCTGGTTTCCTTGTGCCTTTTCCCTGCGTTGATTTTGCTTAGTGTCGTTTTGCAGCAATAAATCATACTGTGGATATGACTATTTTCTGAGTTGTGAGTCCTCCTAGCTCACATTGAACCTGGAATTGTTCTTATGAATCCGTCTCAGAGAAGGCTACACCGGTATTCATTTTTAATTTTTGTATCATTCTTGCATTATAAATCTTGTATATATTTATCAGTTAATCAAGAGGAAAACAAACAGAAAAACGAATATAAATTATCCAAATGAAATTGAGATGCGATTGTGCAGAAAGCATTCCAGCAAAATGAAACAGCAAGGCAATGTCTAGAATCAAACCACAGAATACTGCATTCAAGGAACTCAAATTATGGACAGGGGAATCAGAGGAAACGGTGAAACTAAAGAAGTAATCAGAAGTAGCGGTGGCTGTGACCTTCACGAGATGGTCTTCTCCATTACCCCCAACCCCATCCTCTCTCCATGTCTGCTCCTCCTCCTGCTTTTTATCTGTGGTGCGCTGCAAGGCTTAGGCACGCCCC
Organism: Micronycteris hirsuta; assembly: GCA_004026765.1. Classification (NCBI taxonomy): domain Eukaryota; kingdom Metazoa; phylum Chordata; class Mammalia; order Chiroptera; family Phyllostomidae; genus Micronycteris; species Micronycteris hirsuta. Next base: position 144,413 of record PVJI01000618.1, read on the forward strand.
CCCCCCATATTGAATTCCCCTTTTTTCTATTGCCATTATTGAAAGACAGTGAATTACCTTGGCACTGTTGTTGAAAATGAATAAACAATATATGTGTGGGAATATCTATAATGATCTTTCTTGGTTTTCTATTCTTTTCTATTGATATTCTATTTATACCCCAATACCACATTGTCCTGAAGCTGTAGCTTTCCAATAATATTTTAGATGAGGTAGCATATTAAGTCCTTCCAATTTTGTTCAAAATTGTTTTAGGTATTCGAAATCCTTTCCATCTTCATATAAAATTTGGAATCAGCCTGTTGTTTTCTACGGGAGAAGAAACACTGCTTATTTTAAAAAAAATTTCATTGAACCTTTCAGTCACTTTGAGAATTGACATTTTAAGAATAATGTCTTCATTCCATCAGTATGGTTATCATTCATTTGAGTTGTAATTCAATACAAAAAAATACCATATAATCTCTCCCATATGTAGAATTAAAGACAAACAAGCAAACACAGCACAAGTTCACAGATACAGAGAACAGGTTGCTGGAGGGTTGGGGGTTGGGAGAAATGGATGAAGGAGGTCAAAGGGTCAAAAGAAAAAAAAATAAAACAGGGCTGTTTGAACCCAGGAAAAAAAAATTAACCATTAACATAGGCAACAGTGTTACAAATATAAGTACACAAGGAGTAATTCATTTTAGTATCCTTTTGGTTCATTACTTAGGGTTCTTGCAAACGTTGTTTACCTACTTTGAGACTCATTTTCATCTTCTTATAAAGGGATGATAATAAGCGTTTAATTTTGTTAGTTGTTTGCTGTAGAGTAGAAACTTTTTTTTTTTAAACATGTGTAACAGGTAGAAATCAGCACCATACTTACATTGTTACATTTCTTTAGTTTTCTTTCTTTTTTTGATGAAAGGTTATTTAATTCTTCAAGAATCTGAAAATACAGTAGACCAAACACTTTCTGGAGACAAAGGGAGGTGGAGATTTGGATTTAAGGGGGGAAAATCTATACAGGGATGGAGGGTATAAAGAACGCTAGACTGTGGACACTCTGTGGAGGGTTACCTGCGCTCTAAGGAGCAGCTGAGATCCAGAGCGGGAGTCCGCAGGAGCTGAGCTTGCATTCTCTCCTCCTTCCCGTGGCAGGTTTTTGCTGAGGGGTCACTGCTATCTCCCATTTGTTCCCTTCCCTTTGGCCTGAGTTTAGTTTTCTGGATCAAATAAAGCCTAGCTTAATTCCCTCATGCCAGATTTTGAAGAGAAAAAAAAAGTGCTTTTAGTATCCCAATAATTTTCTTTCATGCTTGGTCCCCTAGGACAAAATAAATACCTCACAGTTCCATTTTTATGTGGTTTGGGTCAACCAACCTAACAAGTACTTATGTTCTAACAACTTAGTATCAGTTTGAAAAAATAATACATAGTAACATGAAGGAAGATTTTCTTTTCATTCTTAAATGGCATATTACTTACCAACTGGATCTGTGTGACTGGGGCACTGAACAGCTTCTCCATTCTAGAAATTCACACAGGGATTTTCACACAGGCACTTCCTTTTCATCCCAGCAACTTTGCAAACCCAGCTTCACAAAGGGCCTAACTTGGTCGAAAGGAATGGGGTACCATCTAATGCAGAAACTGTGAGTTCCCTCGTAGGCCCTGCCGTGTGCCACGTGGCAATGCGTTTCCCTGGCTGGTTTCCATGTCCATCCTACGAGAGCCCTCTGAGCCCGTTGCTGTGCTCCACGGCACCCCGGTGCACGGTCTAGGCACCACGGCCATACCCCTTGTCCCTTTTAACTCATTTTCTATTTCTCCTCTCTCCACACTAAGCCTTTTGAAAAAAGTTGTTTGTAAATCACTTCTCAGCCCACTGCACTCAGAATTTTGCCTGTCACTACACTGAAGCTGTTCTCATCAAAGTCACCAATGGATCCTATTTACTAAATCTAATGGAAACACCTATATTTCTGACTACTCAATTTTAGGGCAACTGTTAATACTTTTGCCCACCATCTCCTTAACATGCTTTCCTGGCAAAAACTTCACTCTTGGCCTTTCCCTCACTGTTGTTGCTCCTTTTCCTTTTAAAAACACTATTGTCATGTCCTATTCACCTTTTCCCTCCTTTTTAATTAAATTTATTGGGGTTACACTGGTTAAAAAATTATACAGGTTTTGGGTGTACAATTCCACACACATCATCTGCACACTGTATTGTGTGTTCAGCACCCTAAGTCAAGAAGTCAAGTCTCCTTCCAACACCATTTATCCCCCCTTTACCCTCCTCCACCTCCCTCCACCTGCCCCCTCCTCCAGGTCATCACCTTTGCATGTCCATTAGTCAAAAGACAAAGGTAAGAAGGCAGGAAAAGTTGGGCATTTTGTAGGAGCCAAAGAAACATCCTAGAAAACCACTGAAACATCGACTCTCCTTTTCTTGTAAGGACACCAGTCATGTTGGATTAGATCCCATCCTAATGAGTTCATTTTTAATGGAGTGTCTCTTTAAAGACTTTATCTCCAAATGAGAACCTTGCACTCCTGACTTGGGGCTATAGGGCAAAAACCTATATTGTAATAGTGAATTCTTTTATGCTTACACTAGCTCGAATGGGTTATGCTGGAAACAGGAATCCTAACTAATGCATATACTATAGTATTGGCATTGCTACATTGCAGAGGTGTGTAGTTGTGCAGAAACTATTTGGTCTTTGCTCTGGGCCTCCTGCCTCTCTTTAGCCTCTTCTAACTTTCTCTACTTTTTATCTTGTTTCACTTCCTTGTCACCTTAAGAGCGTGCGTGGGCTGTCCTCTTTCTTCCTTTTCCTTTTCCCTTTCCCTGATCTCCATATGCCCTCTGCTATATTTCTGGGTGTGGAAGCTTTGCTAAATCAAGTCACATAACCTGTTAACACCTGATTGTATTTTTTAGCTTGAATTGAATTTGAATCTCCCAGGCTTCAGTAATTCAGTCAACCTGCATTAATGACTGACTAACTGACTAAACAGTCCCTCATCTGCTTAAGCAGTGAATGTTGAGAATTTGGCATGAGTAGGACTGAGGGGGTGACTCGTGTAAGCCCTAGCATGCTTCTTTGAGCAGACTGACCTCTTGCAGGAGAGCAAAATGATGAATCAGCTAATGAAAATAACCAAGCGCCCGGCTGGTGTAGCTCAGTGGATTGAGTGCGGGCTGCGAACCTAAGGGTCACTGGTTTGATTCCCAGTCAGGGCACATGCCTGGGTTGCAAGCCAGGTCCCTGGTGAGGGCCACGTGAGAGGCAACCATACATTGCTCTTTCTCCCTCCCTTCTCCTCTCTCTAAAAATAAATAAATAAAATCTTAAAAAAAATCAGAAATTAAAAAAAAGAAAAGAACCAAGCAATAGCACCCTACTGGAGGAAGAGGCACATCCTTCTAGGTCAGAAAACAAGTTGTAAAGGAACCTAGGAGGTCGTTTGGCCAGAATGAGCAGAGGGGAAGACAGTGTGAGCCGAGGTGGCCAGGCCACACGGTAAGAGGTTATGATCGTATCTGAAATACTATGGGGACTTTTGAAGGGATTGAAGCAAGGGATTAAGTCAGTAACCTGTTCTGATTTGTGTCTAAAAACAAGACAAAAAATCCAAAACCAAAACCTCCAAATCCCTCTGGCTAGTCTGGAGAATGAACCACAGTCACAAGCCACTTATTGATGGAATCCGTTCTGAGAAATGTGTTAGGTTCTTTTGTTGGTGTAGGAACGTCATAGAGTGCATTTACACTAACCTAGATGGTTTAGCCTACTACCCACCTAGACTATGTGGTACAGCCTGTTGCTCCTAGGCTACAACCTATAGATCATGTGACTATGAAACTACATGAGACTAAATCAAGCACAAGAGAAATGATTCATTGAAGAGATGCAGTAAACATATGCATGAGGCTGTTGCTGGCAGAACACGGCATACTGTTTTATAAGTAGAAAGAGTACACTCTAAAATGCTAAAAAGTATAGTAAATACATAAGCCAGTAAGTTATTTATTATTATGTATTATACACAATTGTATGTTATAGTTTTATATGACTGGCAGGGTGGTAGGTTTCTTTACACCAACATCAGCACAAACAGGAGTGATTCAATTGTACTAGTGTTAAGTCCGGCTATGATGTCACTAGGCGATAGAATTTCTGTATTATGGGATTACTGTTACATGCGGTCCTTCATCTACCAAACTGTCATTATGTGGGCCATGACTGTATAGGCAGACACACAGGAAACCAGTTAGGAGGCTACTGCAATTCCTGGCAAAAGATCATCATGGCTTGGCCTATGAGGATTGGGGGCAAATGGTGATGAGGAACTTTGGGACAGCGTTTGAGATTTGAAGGTAGAATTATAAAGTCTTTACTGATGAAGTTATACTTTTACTTCAGCCCCATCTTAAAGCTTTGAAGGAAGTGACTTGAGAACCTTAAAGAGTGAAGGCCTTTGCCTCTGAGTTTCATAGGGCTCTGGGATGCAGCTCTTTGTACCTTGATTCTAACAATCCTCCATGGAAACATTCTACTCTCATTTTCCTCTTTCCTTTGAGTGAATTAAGGAGAAATGGCTGCTGAAAACCACTCTCAGCAAGAGGACAGCAGTGTTTGCGGTTCAATGGTACACCTCAACTTTTAATTCTAAATGTTCACTTTTATTTTTGGTATTGGTTATTTTACACTGCAGAAAGTGAGGAGGTATTTTGCTAGCAGCATCTCCTGTTTCATCTAGGAATATTGTATTCACTCTTCCAACAACGTAGGGCAAAATTCCTTTAGAATAATTCATCTTCCATAAAATGGGTTCCCTTTCACCTATCCAAAACTTGGGCATCTGGGGCTCCGCTTTCTGGCGCCCAGACAAATGCACCCATTGTTTGTGCCACTCTAGTCCCCGGGATTTTACGAGCGTGCATTTCCTGCACCGCGCTGCTCGCGGGCGGCGAGGATGCTTCCCCGTCCCTGTGCCCCCACCCGGCTCCGAAGCTTTTGTTTCTAACGTTTCCTCCCCACGCTGTTAAAATGCTTGGGCACATCGTTATCAAATAAATGAATGACTAGGAAGTTTTCTTTCGTCTGCTAACCTCTAAGCCACTATCCGATCAAGTTCTCAATAGTAACTAAACCTGGCCACTCTGCAAAAGGGTAAATCCACTTGAAACAAAAAACATAGTGTTATTTCCTAAACTTGAGTTTTTGAAGGGGCGTTTGTTTTTTGTTTCGAGCAACCCTTTGCACGGTCCTCCACGGGTCAGCCGAGGGGCTCCACCTTGTTGCAGCCCTCGCTTCGCAATAGCCCGGCGCGGGAAAGGGGCCAAGACCGGGCGGTCCCAGGGCCGGAGGAGCCGGGCCTCTGGGCGACGACGCTCTGGCCCGCACTCCTCTATGGTTTCCAAGCGGCCGCCCGAGCCTCGCGGTCCAGCCGCCAGGGGGCGCGCTGGCCGGCGCCGCGGATCTCGGAGCTACGCGGCCCGACTCCGTTCCGCCATATTGGATGCCGCAGCCGCTGCTGCCAGCGCTTCCTCCTCCGTCTTCGCCTTGCACTGCTGGTTCCTGCCGCCCGAGCGGCGGGGAGGTGAAACAGGAGCCTGTCGGAGGGAAAGGAGGAAGGGGGTGGAGAGTGTAGGGGACTGGGCTCCAGGGTGGAAGACTTAGACGGAGCGGGGCCGAGAAGATAAGGCGCCACGGCCCAGCCCCTCCCCCGCCGCTGCCGACCCGCCCAGGCAGCGCCTGTGTTCCCTAGCCCGGCGCTCCGCCCGCCCTAGCGGCCATGCCCGCGCCTCGCTGCCCCTGAGGGAGCCCTTCCCCTCCAGCGCTTGCCCTTCCACGCCCGACCCGGGGTCGCAGCGGCCCGCTCTCCCGCCAGCGCCCCTTCTCGCAGCTGCGCTGCTGCCTGCGTCTCGTTCTCCCCACCCAGTGCAGTGGCCGCCGCCTCTTCCGCCGCCGGGCTCCGGGCCTCCGCACCGACAACATGGAGGCTGTGAAAATCTTCAACAGCGAGGTTGGTATTGCAGCCTAACCTTCCCTTTTGCCCACTACCCGCCCCTCTCCCCCCCAGACCGGATCCTGGCCCGCAGGAGGAGGGTGGGCACAGGCCTGCAGGGCTTTTTAGGATGGGGCGAGTGGCGGCCTAGAGGTGTCCCCGGTTGGGGGAGGGGTGTCTCTTTGCCCCGGCGCCCCTCCCCCGAACCCGGGGAGGAGGGCGGTCCCGGGGCGTAGGGAGGTTCCGGTGACTCCTGCGCCCTACTGAGTGGCTGCGGGGTTGGAGGAAAGGCCCCATTGGGCCCCTCCCCCTGAGGCCCCATGCAGGTCTCTAGGGGTCAGTTCCTCAGAGGCCTGGCCCGCCCACCTCTTTCCTGGGCCTTTGGGATTTGAACTGCACGCTGGCCATCACTGCCCAGCCCTCCCCGCGGTCTTTAATGAGTCAGGCGCCGATTGCGGATGGTGCAGGAAGAGCACTTAAGGGGTGCTGATCTCTGGTCACAGTGCACGTAGTGTGCATAATCGAGATACTGTTGGCTAGGTAACCTGCCAACTAGGGACTTAGGCTAAGAGGGTGGTTGATCGGGAGGCGAGGTAATTCAGTGATTTTCTATTCTTAGCCGACCCCTCTTCCCTGCCCCCCTCGCTCCCCATCATCACGACAAAAAGACAAATGGTAGGAAGAGGTCTGTGCTTGGAGAGAGGGAAGATGCTGGGGAAGGATTTCCCAAGGGCTCATTCACTTGTCAAATCTAACACTACATTTCTAGCCAGCAGGTGTCCAATTTTCACTGTTTAATTGAATTTACTAGTTTGAAGGGAGCCAGGTTTTGATAAAGTATATTTTAAAAATGTTAAAACTCTGACTTAAATAGACTTGAATGCAAACAGTAAGTAAACATAACAAGTACATGCTTACACAACCAGAATTATCCTTAACCTGTATGCCTTAGAAAAAAATTTAATGTCATGTTAACTAAATTCGCATAAATTCTTTGAACTTTCGATGTGGAGGTGCTAATAACCCTGTTCCGTGGTATGATTAACAAAATTTTACGAATAAGATTTGACATGTCTTGGTAGTTTCAAGAGGACAGTGCCTTTAAAAGTTGCTTTACAGTTTTGTTTCTTTCCTTTCATATTCATCCTCCCTCCCCCTCCCCCCAAGAATTGGCATTTGGAAAGCAAATTGGCCAGGAGGCTAAAAGTTAGATAACATTCCCGTGACTTGGACTCTATGTTAGAGCAGTGATGCAGTGGTATGAAAACAAGCATTTTTGATGGGGTCTCTCCTGTTTGTCTGGAAGGTTCTTAATATGTATCCTCTATGAGGTGTTAAATAGGATCCCTTATGGGGTAGATAAAAATGAGCACACTGGTTGGTCACAGGAGAGCACAGTGGAGCAGAAATGTTAGTTGGTTTTTCATTTTAGTATTGACATTAAGTATCAGACGCCTAACGTTTACATGGCATTTAACCTCTTAAAAAGTAGTATTCCCATTGTAATGTAGGTAGCATTCACCTCTCTCCCCCCTATTTCAAATACCTTAAAACATTTTTAAACTCCCTTGTTACCTTATATGCTCAAATCTCGCCATGTTTGAAAGTAGCTAGCCAGCAGGTTGAGGAAAGGAAATACATTTGAAGAAGATTATTAGAGTATGCTTAATTTTTTTTTTGTTTAAACACAAAATACATAATCTTGTTAGTTTTTTTTTTTTCGGTTTTGAATATAGTTTCTGTGAATGTCTATAATGCTTGCTAATGTGAAAATTTTGTTGCAAGTAAGCATGTACTGGGAAATAGTTTAGTAATAAGTACTTTCTATTAAATTGTGTAGCAAAATGCAAAAATAAAGTCTGAGTTACAGAATTAGGAGGAAAAGATATTTTAGGTTTACTTACAGTGAATTTGGTTTTTGAAAGCATTTCTCCTTGGGCTGAGCCCTTCGACACTTTTCTCTGCTATGGTTAAAGATATTTTAGAAGCACTGAATTGTGAAGAAATTCCATTTGTTGTCTAGTCCCGGGGGTTTCGTAAGCAAGGCAACTGATCTGTGCTTCTCTCCCTCTCTCCCTCCCCTCTCTAAAAAACATCACTGAGCATGTCATTGGGTGAGGATTTTAAAAAAAAGTTTAAAAAAGAAATGCCATTTGCTTTATGAAGCACCAAAATGTAGTCCTAGGCATAATGATTAAGGTTTGTCAGTGAGGTAGTTTGATACTTAAAATATGTAAAATATGAAGTGTTTTGCTTTTATGGCTTGCTAATTCTTGGGTGTTTCAAGATTGCCTTGTTGGCTTGAAAACAAGATCATGCCAGAAATTTTAGTTAAGAATATAGGTTTTTAGTCTGCAAACAGCAAGTGCGTTCTGAAAACCCATGACCTTATGCGGGATGTGTATGAATCATGATTGTCCTGCCCCCTTCCCTGTAATGTCTCAAAGGGGTTCTGTGGCCTCCCCAGCTATATCTTCAAAATCACTGTCAGAAAATCCTTCATGTGGTAAATTCCTCTAAATTATCATGCGTTCAATGACATTGAGGCTCAGGAAATGATATTTAGGTGCCCATTGTGCCAGTTGTGTGGGAAAACCTTAATTTCCACTTAAGTGTCACTGTGTTGAAAGCATTGATCCTGCCACCACTGTGTCGATTCTGGAATGAAAGAGAGTTTGTCCAAATGGGAATGGAAGACTTCCTAAGGGTCAGCTGGGGAGTCGTTACCATTAGGAGATACTGTCGTGGTGGCTGCTCCAAGGTGGTGGCCTTTCCTTCTCATCATTTGGAATTCTCGCCTCAGTGAAAAGGGTCTCGTTGGTCCGCTTACATCTGTGGACTAGTTTAGGGCCACAGTTGATGACTGGATTGCAGCAGTTTTATGACTTGCACATTTATACTCTGTCCTGAAGAATGCTGGGGTATGGAGGTCGTTATGGTAGGGCTTTTGAAAAAAGGGAAGAGAGAACAGCAATACATGACCCTTTCTTTAGAAAATTATAACTTAATTGGAGGGGGCAATTTCATAACATAGGAACTCCTAATATATTGAAAACTGTAGAATCTGCTCTGAATTTCTTATGTTTAGATAAGAAGGTGAACGTGGTGGTGGGTTTTCCTTATGTGTGGGATAGTGTCAATATTTAAAGACTTCACAAAACAGCCCCAGTGCCATTAGAACACTTCAAAAAATTAATAACTCTTTAACAATCAAATACCTGTCAATGATCATGTTTTTTGGGGGGTTCTTTGTCTAGCTAGTTGCATTACCATGGTTGTCCCCCCACCCCGTGGCCCATTTCTCTCGTTCCTCCGAACAGGCTGCGTAGCGAGGTGTGGGACCAGATGTGTAGGTATAAGGTGTGTCAGGACAGTCAGTGCAGTTTAATTTTTGCATTTACCTTGGTTCATCAATTCTAAGAGGATTCTAGTACCTTTTATCATTTTTGGGGTACCTAAGTTAGTGTTTTTGTCCTTAGGGCCATTTGGTTAGTCAGATAGCTTAACTCTTTAAACTGTTCCAGGATGTGGACTTGCCAGAGTCATAACACGGTTCTCTGTCTTGTCTGACACGTCAGAAGGGAAATCCCATCTTCGTTTTGCTCCATTTCCAATTTTGTATCAAGAATGTTTATGTGCTTAACTACAGGACTTTCATATATTCTTTCCACCAATATCTAGCAGTAGACATGGGCTGGTTAGAAAACAGTAGGAAGGAAATAAAAACGTGAAAAAAAGTGTATAATTTATGCATTTTCCCTTTGTTTATGGTTCAGGAAAGGAAATTTATGTGAAGCAGCTATAAAACATTGCATTTTCTTTCATTTTCATCTACCAGGGAATCTATTTCTCCTTTTTCTTTCTTGTTTTAACTTTCCCGTGGGAATTTTGGTTAATTATCAATCAGGCCACGTTTTCTGTTTCCACCTTGTGAAAATTCCTCGAAGATGTAACACGCTGAGTGTTACAGAGGAAGGAAGCCTTCACTAACCCTCCCTGCCCTGGCGGTTTAGGTCAGGGTTTCTCTACCTCAGCGCTGTTGGTATTTTGGACTGGATAATTGTTTGCTGTGAGGAAAATGTAGGGTCATTAATCAGCAACCCTGGCTTCTGCCCACTGCTGTGACAACCAGAGATGTCTCAGGACATTACCAAATGTCACTTGGAGGGCAGCATTGACCTTGGTTGAGAATCACTGATTTAGGTCTCCTGTCAAACCATCTTGAAGCATTCTGTTCTTTCCCTTCTACTGATTACTACAATTTTAATTAATCAGACTATAAGTTCCATGAGGACAGTGACCATATATTGTCATTGCTTTGTGTCTTCAGTACATAGCACAGTGTCTTAATACATAGTGTGCCTAAATGCAGATTTCTTGACTGAGTAGGTAGATGACATACTAGGTAGTTGAGTGACCCTGGACCAGTGTAGTTAATACTGCTGAATATTTGGTTTTCTCCTCTTAAATAAATGACTGATTTGAGATTATATTTAGATTTCCTGTTGGAAGATGCTTAGATCAAATAGAAAATTAATTTTTGAAGTACTTACTGTGCATAAGCACTACTTTGAAGATCATTTTATGGCACTGTAGGAGTATAGGATGTTGGATGGGAAATTTTAAATCAACTTTGATGTGTTTATAATTTTCACTTCTTACTAAGGAGACTACTCCATTGAAGGTTCCATTTAGATTAAAGCCATCCTAAGTTTTATGTTGTAATTATGCTTTTTGCTTTATTGTTTTTCAATTTAAAACAATATATAGTAAAAGTTGTGTTTTTTAAACCAATAGTTAAAAAATTTAGATCGATAATTTTGAGAGTATGTTATTTGAGAGTTACAGTCTTAATCATTCAAGATGAAATATAAAAACTTTTTGACATGATTGAAATTTATGTGATATATAAATTTATGTGATATATATAGCTTAACCATTTCTAGGCGCTCATTGAGTTTGTTACAGTAATTTTGATTGAAATTTAGGGGACATCCGTATTATCCGGTATCTGAATTAGTTATATTTTATGATTGCTTGTTCTTTTTTTAGAAGTATAGTTGCTTTGAATTAGTGACTATATTACTACTTGTACATGGAATTTCAGATATCTCTTTCTAGGGCCAGTTTTGTTGGTGTTGGACAACTTCTCACTCATCATGGTATGAGAGAATGTAGTCAACCTTGACCTTGAACACTGGCTGAGCTCCTAAGCTCTTTAACTGAGCTCATTTATTCTGGTTTTGTTTTCTCAACATCTTTCTCTACTCCTCTCTCTCAGGATTGTGCCTCTACTTCCTGCTTGTACAGACTGCTTTTCCAGCAGCATGGACACAAGAAGCATAGTAAGATGATTATAATCCGCGTAAGGCAGGCTGTTTGGAAAATAATTAGGTTTAAACTGGTACTGAAATGATGTCTTGATTATATGGGCAGTATTCGGGACTCAGAATGAATAGAATATATTAGTAATCTCAAAGAGAACATGCAGAGAATAAGATGAATTTCTTCACCAAAAAATAGGTTGAGAGAAAAAAGTTGTTTAATAGTGAGCATAAATCATATATACTCTGGTTGCATTTATTCACATTCTGCTCCACATAATTTTACTGTATATTTTGTAAAAGAAATATAATACTACCTATTTAATATGAGTAAATTGCAAACCCCTTAATTTGATGGTTGGAAGTAAAATACATCTTATATTTTGAGGAAGTTCTTCAAACTATAAGATGACAAATCATTGACAGATATGCTGTAGGAATGGAGAAACAAAAATGACAGTCAGATTTCGGTGGAGGCACTGTTGTGGGAGTAGATGCTGATGAGATATGTTTCTGTAGCCTGTGATGTCTTATCTGAGTCAATGCTATCTCAAGTTTGATTGTAAACATGATACATTTGCTCTTTCTGATTTTGATTTTATGCATTTGTCTTTCTAATTCTGCTTTACAAGAGTTTCTGATAACACCATATTTTAAATTCAGGGAAGGGGGTGTAAATGTGTTATGGTATCTATTACTGTAGGTTAAGAAATATGTTACAAACTTTGACAGTACTCAAAGTTTTTAGTCAGAATTGGGAATATAGGTTATTAGTTCATGTTTTTTAAAGACAGTATGGCTATTAAGTTAATGTATGCCAAATTTGTTTTTTAAATAATTCTGCTACTTAATGTACTTTATGTAGGGTGACTTGAAAGACCTGGGATTTCATTCTTTTGTTCATTTGTTCATTTAACCGGTACTTACTGAATGCTAACCAAGTACCAGACATTCTTCTGTCTGCCGAGGTAGCGGTCAACAAGACAGATGAAAAGCTTTCCCTCTTGGAGCTTATGTTCTTGTAGTCCTGTATGTGCAGAACTAGTGACTCGGGTTGGTTCTTTGCGAGAGGTCACTTCGTCTGCCATGTTTCTGTCCAGGCTCAGGTTTGCCTGGTCTGTTCTCAGCATTGTGCCTTACGAAGTCCGTATTGCTCATCTGCTATTCAAAATAAAGGTTGAGCAATAGATTTATTTAAATAACAGTGTGATATGATGTTTTCAATAGTGGTCTAACATGTATTACAATGTATTTGGTATTTTGGAGTCATAGCTTAAAAAATACATCTATTACTAAGGGTGTTTCGTCAATGAGATATTAGTCTCCACATGCAAATGATTAAAAAATACTTCTCTTAAGTGGTGACCAAAGCTTATGAATTTAGAAGAATAAATTAATATTTTTTATTTTTGAAACAAACTTTTCCTTGATTTAAGTGTACATGAAACAGTTTGGTCTCTTTCTCTTTCACATTTTCTGAATTTGATTTGATTCCTCAGGGCTCATTTGAATAGCTTGTAAGTGAAGGATGAAACTGTTTGGATCATGAATTTTACTGTGTAGAACATGGGAAATTATATAAAGATCTTGTTGTACTGGGTCGGAGTTTCTAAAAGTTTGACCAGTGCAGTACACCTGAAACTAATACAGTGTTGTATGCCAGTTATATGTTAACTTTTTAAAAAATGTTGACCAAGTCCTAGTAAATGGCTTTCTTTAATTTAGTAATTTTTTGATACTATAAAGTATTTTTGGGCAAAAATAAATACAGTTATTTGAATTTACTGAAATATTTGATGTTATATGGCTAAAAAGAATGTTGGGAAAGTTAAAAGTTTTGCAAACCAAAACATCTCATATAGCAAATGTCTAGTTTCTATAACAGCTGCTTGCAATGCAAAAAAAACTCAGATATTTTTCTCAAAATTTTGGTATCAAAAATACAAAAAACTCTGTATTTTTGAAGTACTTTTTCTTTCTCAAACATTGTTAAAAGTGAGCCACTGTAGCCCTGGCCAGTGTGGCTCAGTTGGTTGGAGTGTGGTCCCATATACCAAAAGGTTGGGAGTTCAGTTCTTAGTCAGGGCACATACCTAGGTTCTGGGTTTGATCCCCAGTTGGGGCGTGTATGAGGGGGCAACCAGTCCATGTTTCTCTCTCCCTCTTCCTCCCTCTCTAAGGTCAATAGACATATTTTACATTTTTTCTTTTTTTTTTTTTTTAATTTATTTTTAGAGAGAGAGGAAGGGAGGGAGAAAGAGAGGGAGAAACATCAAAGTGTGGTTGCCTCTCGAGCACTCCTTACTGGAGAGATGGCCTGCAACCCAGGCATGTGCCCTGTCTGGGAATCGAACCAGTGATGCTGTGGTTCACAGGCCCATGCTCAGTCCACTGAACTATACCAGCCAGGGCGGCATATTTTAAATTTTTTAAAAAAGTTAGCCACCGTAACATAGAGCTTTATAATCTATGCCTCTTTCCCCCAACCATCATCATATTTCACTGGCTCTTTAGGATAATCTTGTGAGAAAAGCAGGGTAGGTGTGATCCCTTTTTTACAAGTGAGGAAACTGAAGCCCATCATTGCGGTTTTACTCAGGAGACGCAGCTTTGTGTGTTAGAGCTCAGACTGGAAGGACCTCGGTCTCAGACCCTGGTCGAGATGTTTTTCTTATTCTTCCTATGTAAAGGAGAACCATCACTCGATTTCCCACAGTTCTCTTTTACTAGCATAATGTCCAGATGTAAGTTAACTTTACTTTTTTCCACTTTTTAAATTTTATTTTACAACTTCAGATTTACTGGAAAGTTGAAAGAATGATAAAGAATTTTTGTGTACACTTCATCCTGATTCCTTTATCCAGTTATAATCAAGTTTTCTTTCTTACTCTATGTACATATGAACACATAAAAACTTTTTTTTTTTGGAACATTATAAGAGTAAGTTGTAATTCTTAGTACCATTTATCTCTAAATAACTATTTTCTTAAGAGAAGGACTTTCTCTTATATAACCATAATACAATTATCAAAATCAGGAATTAACACTGATACATTGCCATAGTTGCAGGCCTCATTCAGATTTCACTAATTGCACCAGTAATGTCCTTAACAGAAAGTAGATCCTACACTACACTTTGTGCTCACTTGTCTTGTCTCTTTAGTGTCCTTTAGTCTGCAGCAGTTGGTTTTACTGTGTCTTTGTGTTTTATCACCTTTGATTATATTTGATGACAATTGGCCAGTTATTTTTAGGATTCTCTCAATATGGATTTGTCTGCTGGTGTTTCATGATTAGGTTTAGGTTATGCATTTTTGGCAGGAGTCCTCCAGAAGTGATTGTGTTCTCTGGAAGCACATGATGTCCATTTATTCATTAATGGGGTTGTTAACTTTTTTCCTGCAAGGTTTCCCTGTTGTAAAGTTATGTTTTCCCCTTGGTAACAAGTATCTTAAGGGAGATATTTTGGGACTATGCAGATACCTTGTTACTCATCAAACTTGCATCCATTCATAGTTTTTGCCTGAATCAGTTGATTTTTCATAGTTTATGTATCAGTATTAGTTGGCATTCTTTTTTTTTTTTTTAAAGATTTTATTTTTATTTATTTTTAGAGAGAGGGGAAGGGAGAGAGAAAGAGAGTGAGAGAAACAGCAATGTATGGTTGCCTCTCACATGGCACTCACGGGGACCTGGCCTGCAACCCAGGCATGTGCCCTGACTGGGAATCGAACCGGGACTGCTTGGTTCCCAGCCCGTGCTCAATCCACTGAGCTACACCAGCCAGGGCTTAGTTGGCATTCTTTAAGAGCCTTTCTTTCTCCCCATTTATTTGTGTGTGTGTGTATATATATACATATATATATATATATATATATGTATGAGTTTAATGGATTCTTTTTTATCCATTGGGGTTTAGATGCTTAGATCATCTCTCAGTTTTGACCAGTCCAAGCTCATTCAAGCTGGCTCCTATGTTTTGTTTTGGGTTGTTTCTTTTTTGACATATGCTCATCATTTTTTGAGTACCCCATTTCTTGTATAATAAGATTCCCACTCCATTCCTGGAATTAGCCATTTCTCCAAGGAGCCCTTGTAGTTTCTTTTTCTAGTAGATATCTATGAACAGATTGACCTGGAAATTATATATATGTGTGAGCATGCATATATGTGTATATATACAGATTTTTATGTTTAAAAAAAATCGATTTCCCTAAAAAGCCATTGAGTTCATCCTGATATTATCAATTCCATTCTAACACTGAAGGGATCATTCTAGCCTTTCCCCTTTCCTAATCTGTAATTTCTTCCTCTGAGAAAACTGGTTTCTGTTATTTACAACATATTATTTTGATCAATCCTAAAATAACCGAGAGAAGTTTCAGAGTTGCTAAACCTTATGACTGTGAAAACAGACCTTTAATTAGAATTTAATATTTGTTTATTGTTCATGTTTTGTTTAGACTTAAGGTATATAGTCAAAATATTGTGTTCAACATTGCTTGATTAGTTTCTTTTTTTTTTTTTAATAATAATTGACTTTAAAGATTTATTTACTTCTTTTTATACAGAAGAGAAGGGAGGGAGAAAGAAAGGGAGAGAAACATCAATGCGTGATTGCCTCTCACATGGCCCCCACCAGGGACCTGGCCCGCAACCCAGGCATGTGCCCTGACTGGGAACCGAACCAGCGACCCTTCAGTTCCCAGCCCCTGCTCAATCCACTGAGCTACACCAGCCAGGGCTGATTAGTTTCTTTTTGTAAATGTAGTTCTATTCATTTAAAATATAACTAACTTCAATTTTTTTCTGTTTGTATTCCATTTTTTTCCTTTTTCATCCATTTTTGTAATTTTATTCTTTAGTATGCAAAATACTCTTCAAATCCAATAAGAAGCCAAAAATTCAGAGGTTTAGTTCTAGACAAGGTCTTAGATTTGTTTCTAATGGCACTCAGTTCATAGACGGAAGAGAGTATGTATTCAAAAGCTTTTCTTCTCTTGCGAATGGAATCTTCATTTATAGGGGTCAGTAAACTTTTTCTGTAGAGGACCAGACAGTAAATATTTTAGGTTTTGTGGGCCACTTAAAGGGTGTTTTTGTTTTTGTTTTTGTTTTTTTTTTTTTGCATATTCTTGTCTTTCACAAAACCATTTTGGCTTGGGGGCCTACAAGAACAAGGCACAGGCCATACTTTGCTGGCCCCTGCTGCAGACTTTAAAACCTAGAACTTAATTTATAGCAAGCATGCTGTTTATAAATCAGAATTAAAATTGCGCTGGAAGATATATTCCTTATAGGCCTATTGTAGGCTTATTTCAACATTAAAAACAAATAAAGCAGTTTAAAAGACTGCATTAGTGAAAATATTAGAGATATTTTGAGCATGTACCCACAATGGACAGACACTATTCTAGACTCTAGAAATTTAATAGTGCACAAAACATTTAAAAAGCATGCAAAAATAATTTTGTGACATTTACGTCCAGTTTTTATGGGTGCGTACCGCAAAGGCATATTTTCTTGTTTTTTTGTTCATTTAGTGATATTTTATCTACTAAGAGTGTTTTCATGTTACTGCGTAGTGAGCATTCTTTCTTAAAAACTTGATGAAAATACAGCAAAGGGAGAAAACTTAAAAGTTTGGCTTATTGCTTCCCATCTCCTTTTTTGTGAAGTGATTTTTATTTGAAAATGATTCATTGTCATGAAGCTTTTAAAGTGCAGCTACACTAATTCACTAAAAAGGAGGACAGTTAAGTAAAACCTCATTAATGGGGACAAAGAACCCAGACTTAATTTAGTGATAAGTACATGTGTATTATAGGATCTTTAAAAAGTATTCAAGTATATAACAGTAATTTAACTAATCTTTCCTTAAGGCTTTAATGAATAAATGAGAATGAGAAAGATTTTTAATACTATCCATAGTTGAGGACCACTGTGAAAGTAGTTGCTTATGTAGTTTCTTGAAATAGGGAGAAAGAAAATCTCCTGATAATGTTAATATTTATTTATCTAATAAAATCTCAAGAACTATATGCAGGTTATCTATTTTGTTACTATCTAAATATCAACAGTGCTGAAAAAAGTAATCAAAATGAGTTTTACCGTGTTATATGTTTGTTGCTGAAATGACTTCTTTGAGTAGTTTTTAAGTGTTTAATAAACAAGTAAGTGCCTTTTCATTTTTTTGTTAAGCTTTATTGAGATATGAATAATTGCTTTGTAAGGATTATTAACATCTTTGCCTTTTTTTCTTTTTTTTTAATATTAAGAAAAGTGGTTTTCAGTGCAGTAGCAACTAGTGACTGGAAAGTATTCTAGAAAGTATTTGCTGGTGGTTTGAGTTTTATTATCTATGCATATTTGCCACCTACCAAGCATTGTATTCTGCAGAGTGGTTGCCAGCATTAATTAGATACCTACCTCCTTTTTCTCAGACAGCTCATATTCTCATAGGGTTGGGGATGACAGTGGATTTCCGCAGAGTTAGAAGAAGGTAATGTGATGAATATTATGATACAAAGAATCATATTTGTGTATATTGCGATGTACTCAGTATGAGGGAGGAGACATTGCATGAGGCAAAGAATAAAGATCATTTTCAAGGAAATGTCAGCTTTGGGTAGGGTACAGGATGGGGAGGAGTGACGGAGAATTAGTCAAGGATTTTCTGATGGAGGGCCTTTGTGTACTATGCCCAAGACCTCATTTTTAATCATAAGGGAGTGGAGATTCTGAATGGTTTTACATAAAAGCACAAGTTTTACATTTGTATTTTAGAAAGGTGATTAATATCTTTGTAGTAGCAGGGCAGGGCAATGGAGAAATGGGGTTGTGGGGAGAAGGAAGTTTTAATTGGTAGAGAAGAGATGAGGGGCTCAGCAAGAGTAGTGATGGGGAGAAGAAGAAGGGATGAATGCAGGAGAAATTTAATAATAGAGAGGTAGGCATGAGGAAGAAGAAGGTGGTGCCAGGGCTTTGGCTAAGGGACCAGGTATAACATGGTATAGTGCCAATCACTGAGATGGGCAGATCAGGAGGAGTAAAAAATCTTTGAGGAGAAAGAGGGTTGGGTTGGGTGGGGATGATTTTTCCCACGTGGAATAAAAGATCTTAAGCATGGAAGAAGGGTTGAAATCACCCATGTCTCATTCATCCAAAGACACTTACTGTAGTTTTGTACTTGAATATTTTGCATCTGTGGGACATTCAGGTGGAGCTACCCAGCTGGACAGGCTAGACAGAGATGAAGATTTAGAAGAGGGTACGATGGTCTGTGGAGGTGATACAGAGAAAGAATAAAAGAAGGCTTAGGGCAAAATCTTACAGATTATTAAGTGTTCTTCAGTTGCTTTTTTTCCCCTTCCCAGAATGCTTTGGCTCCTTTTTCCTATCATTGTGTTTGTGTATACAAGGACATTCAAAAGCAACTCCATGGAATACGCTTAGCTTTAAAATTCTGCTTATGCAGTCAGGTGTTCTTGTGTACACTTAAAATTTAAGTAGTAAATTGAATGATCTATATTAATTTTTTTTATTTTTAACTTATTTTTATTGTTGACACTATTACAGATACCCTCACTTTCTCCTCCTCAAAAAAAATTTTTTTCTGTGTGTGTGTGAGAGAGACAGACAGACAGACAGACATTGATTTGTTGTCCCACTCATTGGGGCATTCGTTGGTTGATTCTTGTATGTGCCCTGACTGGGGATTGAACCCACAACCATGGCACATTGGGATGAAGCTTAAACCAAATGAACTACCCAGCCAACACTAAGTTTTGTTTAATGAGATTTTAATAGGATTTCTTAACATTAAGCCTACTTATATCATTAACATTTTATTAGCTCCTCATAGTAATGCTTTACCTTAAATTTCTCTATAGTAACCACTTTGTGAACATGGAATTGTGAATTTAAAGGGTATATCATTAGAAATAGAACCCATGTTTATTTGAGAAATTCCAGCTAATGTGGTTTGTGGGGATTCGTTACATAGAGGATTTATAGGTGAATTATTTTTCCTCTTCTCATTTGGCCATTTGACAGTTACTAGTATTTCAGAAATTAAGAGGAGTTAAATTTTACATGTTTCATTTTGATGTTTCTAAAAGACATAGGAAAGAACTGAAATTAAACGAAGATTATTGGACTCCAGGGAGAATTTAAACGGAAGAGTTATTTTTTTTATCTGTGTGTGTGTTTACATGTATGTGTTTTGTTTTCTCATGGAGAATTATTTTGGTTCCTTTTGGTTTCAGAATAGGGTAGCTAAAGACCATTACAGTCATGCTGTGCATTGCAGCTATAGGCATATTCTAAGTTTGTGGTTCCATAGTTGGGTTCCTTGTTTACTTCCATGCTGAAACTTACTTTCCAGAAATTATAAATTTTAGATCTGAAAGACTTGTGATAGTGTATCATTTAACAGACTCATTTGATGGATGAAGAATCAAGTTTCTGATAAAACTTGTTCAGAATCACAGTTTATCAGAGGCATATGCTCAGTGGCCAAATTAGAAGAAAAATCTGCTCTCTGTGTCTCAGTTCTTTCTCATTTTCATTTTTCCCATATGGAATTTTTAAATGAGATTTTGGTAGTGTTTATGTGCGTTGGAGGTAGAGGAGGAGTGGGAATTGGTGATTGTTAGTAGATTGTAATCATTTCATGCTAACGCTGAGCCAGAGTAAGGGACAAACTGTTACACTGTCACTCCTGTTCATAAAATAGGCTGCCTTAGGACAACATGCGTTCTTTGGCAGGGAGCACTGTACAGTAACATCCACTTAGTCAGCACTTTTCTAATAACTCAGTAAAAACAGCCTTTGAGTACAAACCTCATGTGTCTTGATCTTTTTTGTAGGAGTGCAGTTACTCCATACGCTTGTGTCCTCAGCATGTTTTTAATATTCACATTGCTGTAATGGTGGCTACTTTGTAACTACATCCTTTAGATTTCATAGATTACTATTTAGGATGCTCCTGGTATGGGTATGTTAAAGCATGACAGGGCAACAAAATTAATGTGGTTGCTGTCAAAGTAAGATGTTATAGATTACAATTGGCAAGAAAGAAGATAGTTGTTTCACCATTTAAAAAATGGGATTAGATAGGATAAGCTCTAGATGTCTTAAATGTTAACACTAATAATGAAGTTTTCCAAAAGTTTTAGTTTACTCATTTTTTTAAAGGAACATTTTTTTGGTCTGTTTTTTGTTTGTTTTTGTAAGATTTTATTTTATTTATTTTTAAAGAGGGAGGAAGACATCAATGTGTGGTTGCCTCTTGCCCACCTCCTACTGGGGACCTGGCCTGCAACCCAGGCATGTGCCCTGATTGGAAATGGAATTGGTGACCCATTGGTTCATAGGCCGGCACTCAATCCCCTGAGCCACACTAGCCAATTTACTCATTTTAAAGTTAGGGATAATGATGCCTTCCTTGACTGTCTTTCAGAATTGATTTAAATATTTAAAATAGTGGCTGGTTTTAAAATAAAAAAATTGGTTTGAATATATAAAATTATAAAATAACTTCATAAAGTATTTGGAAAGCTAAAGGATACTAGTTCTAATATCCTTAGCTTTCTAAAATGTTTTTTTCTGTAATAGTTTTCTAAGAGAAAACGGAAGAATATGAAGGATAGGTAGTTTAAAAAAGACCACAGCTGGGAACTTTTAGTGTCATTGTGAAAATCTGTTGCCATATAGAGTATCTCTATATTATAACACACTTTATTACTGGATAAAAGTTATGGAGATTATAAGAAAATACTAGATTATGTTCAGCATATCTTCTAAATTGGAGAATTTTTTTGAGTAGCAGAAAGTAACAAAATAGAGACCATGATGTATTTTGGACCAATGATATTACTGGTTGACATTTGTAAGAATTTCATTGTTCTACTAAATTCAGCAAGACTTTTAAGAAAATCAATTTTAAACAGTTATGAGGAGGATAATTTTGCCCCAGAATGTAGAGTTTAAAGTATCTAGTTCATGTATATACATACACATATTTACAATATTTATATATTTTTATATATATGCATGTATAGAAATGCTTAAGGCAGCCTACCAGCCTTTTAACAGTGGTTATTCCTTAAGAGAGCAGTAGGCGAATAGGGTGCAATGAATGAGAGCTTTTAATATTTCACATTTTTCACACTCAGCATTTATTACCATGTTACTTGTGTAATATTTCCCTCAAACCTAAAATACTACATGTCTTAGCTTTTGGGAGAAGGATGGATTTGGCCTATTTTAATATTTTAATTAAATTATTTAGAGAAAGTGAGTTTCTTTATTAAGGGTTGGAAAACTCTGAAACCTGGTTGAGAATTGCTTAAAATTCATATTTAAATGGAATGTATTTAGCTGTTACTTGATCAGTAGACATACTAAGCTTCTTAATCTGATGTCTTTTGCTTGTAGTTCTCTTGGTTATTAGTTTGGTTGATGCTATGAAGTGGCATGTCTCCACTTTCTGCCATCTTACTCAGTGACTGAATTGTGCGTGGTTATGATGAGTTGGTTTGCCTTGTTTTTGGAAAATGTGTGTCTTGGTAGCCAGAAGTACTGGGTTTGAGACATGGTTTTGTAACTCATTCCAATTTGAATTTAGTTAAGTCAGCCTAAGTTTATACATCTATAAAGTGAGACTAATAAACAGTCTTATTGGCCATTCCGAAAATGATGTCGCATTTGTGACAGTACTCAGTAATTGACAAAGTGCCATAGGGACGAAAAAGAATATTTATTACTCCTTTATTATGCTACTGTGTCTCTCTTTTTAGTCTTTGTATCTTATTTCTGAAATAATTTTACCCTAAAGTCTAGTAGGCTCTTATTCTACTTTCTCTCTGGTATTTGGTTTTCATTGCAGTGGAACCTCAGTTCTTGAACTTAATTCATTCCAAAAAACTTTGAGAAGCATTTTGAAAGCCAAATTTCCTTTGTCACCTGAGAGCCACGTGACTGATCATCTAGGTGTCAGCGTGAAAGGGTTGTCAGGTAGAGAACCGAGAGCTGAAGTTTTGTTAGACAACCGAGACATTTTTTCTTTGAACAACTTGGTTGAGAACTGAATTGTTTGAGAATCTAGACGTTCGAGACCAGAGGTTTGACTGTTTCATTCTATGTTTCTTCAACTGTCGTCTGTCTCCTCAGGAATGACTTGTGTTTTTGTTTTTCTATTTTGGGATTCAGTCTCCTGTCTTCTAGGTATTTTGCGTACATGTGCTCATGAAATAGTATTCTAATCATCTCAAATCTCAACTTGTCTTTTTTCCACAAATTTCTTACTTTTAGACTTTCTTTTATTGTCAGCAGTAAAATCATGTTCCCAAACACTCAGACTTTAAAACTTGGGATTGTCCTGAGTATCTCTCTTTTGTCTATGTATTTTCAGTCACGAAATCCAATGAATTATTTTTTTAAATATATTTTGTATTTTCCCTTTATTTTTTATTCTCAATATTAAATAATAAAAATAAATATCAATGGCCCTGGCTGGTGTAGCTCAGTGGATTGAGCATGGGCTGGGAACCAAAGGGTCCCGGTTCGATTCCCGGTCAGGGCACATGCCTGTGTTGCAGGCCAGATCCCCAGTGAGGGCCATGTGAGAGGCAACCATATATTGCTGTTTCTCTCCCTCTTTTTCTCCCTCCCTTCCCCTCTCTAAAAATAGATAAATAAAATCTTTTAAAAAAAATTAATGCTTTATCCTATGTCTTTATCACTTCCACCGTGGTTTAAATATGCTTATCATACACATTGCATATTTACAACACTATGAAACACAAAAATTAACTATGCAAAGCTATGCCCTATATGTTCCCGTCTGTGTGTCTTGTTTTGGGTACTCTGACTCTTCAGGAGAAATCACAGCATTCTATTGAGACTGTAGTGCTCTCTCCCATTGGGAAATGTCGCTTCTCCAATCCTTTCTGAAAATTACTGTTCGTAAAGAGAGATTTACTGGTGAGTGTGCTAACGGATGTGAGTGGTGTGAAGGCAGCATCACAGCTGTAACAGGAATGCTGTCTTTTTCCAGTCAGTCCGTTTTCTGTTTTCTTTATTAAACCATTTCTTGGTTCCAAAGATGTACATTTTATTGTATTTGTCTGGATAGCTCCCACAGAAACATTTTTTTTTATTTTGGCACTAAATTGTGACATGTGTTCTCCCTGGCTGGGTGGCTAAGTTGTTTGGAGTGTTACCCCATACACTGAAAGGCTGCAGGTTTGATTCCCAGTCAGGACACATGCCTAGGTTATGGGTTCGATCCCCTGTTGGGCACCTACAGGGAGACAGTTGATCAATGTTTTCTCTCACATTGCTGTCTGTCTGTCTCTCACACACTTTCTCACTCCTTCCCTCCCCCCTGCCACTTGCTCTCTAAAATCAATGAAAGTGTGTTCTTGGGTGAGGATTAAAAAAAAATTATGACTTGTTCTCGTTTTCATGAGGCCAAGTCTTAAGGCCCTCATGGATCCCCCCATGTTTAAGCACCACTTTTGTATATTGTTCCTCTGTTAAATGCTGCATGGGAACATGAGGGGAGAAAACACAGATGCTGATCCACTAGTAGTTAAGTAAATTGTTTTCCCACCCACCAGCTTTTTAATATACACACTTGTTTTTGCATTTAATTCTTACATATATAGTGTAAAGTTGTAATTATTGCATGTTTTATATTTGTCATGTAATGTATTAGACACTTTTCTTATTTGTACATTAGTAATATATCAGGATAACTTTCTGTCTCTTAGTATACCTTAAAAAAGTCTCTCTTCCTGAACTTTACAAAAAAGTGTCATATAATATTATGTAAAAATAATCATGATTATGACCAGTTGCTTAAAATATGTAAAGTCACTAGTAAAAATTTTATACTTGTGTTTAGCAACATGCTACATTGTTCTTCCAGATACTGTAATTTTTTTCAGTATCTAAAATTTTTTTCAGTTCTAAAATTTTTATTTTTTTTTGTCATTTCTCTTTTTCTGCTGAAAACTTCTTTGCATTTATTTTGAGACTTTTTCTCCTTTACTTTATAAAAGGATGATTATAGCTCTAAAGTCTTTGTCTGATGATTCCAACATCAGCGTTGTCTTGGGGTTGGCACTTGTTATCTTTTCCCTTTAACAGTGTGAACAGGTTTTCCTGGAGTGAGAGAGAGAGAGAAAGGATATCAAGTGTGTTTGGTTTGTCTGCTAGACGTTTTTAGTATTGTAGGACTTTTCTAAATCCACTGAAGAATGTTGACATTTGGTTTAGCAGGCATCCAGCTTGGTAAGTAGGGTTCAGGATGCAAGTTCTGCCCTGCCTTTTTGTGGTGGTTCAGTGTCACTTCAATTTTCATTTATTTTGGTATTCAGGTATGTGCCTGGCACATGTACCACTCAAGGATTAGTTTCTAGGCATTGGGTGTACACAGGTTTTAGTTCCCAGAGCCTTTGTTGGGCTTCTTGGGGTCTGTTTCATGAAGGCACCATTCCAGAAATGATCCCAGGACTTAAGTTAGTTCATACACAGAACCAAGGGATCTTCTCCAGCTCTCCCTGGGTTTCCCCCACTATCTATGTCCAGATCCCAGGGCCTCCTTTTTTTTTTTTTCCTATTTCTCTGGCTAGAAAGTCTTTTTTCCCCCCCTAGGTTTAGCCTTCAGAATGAAGTGGCAAGAGAGAAGAGAGAGAAAAAAATGTAGACTGCTTATCATATAATTTTGGATAATTAGAGCCCCTTTTCCTGGTTCCTCTTTCTGGAGGTGGTTCTTTTTGGGTTTTAGGTGCTGTGTGGCAATGGTGGCCGCCCTCCAAGGCTTAGAAGAGCTGGGAAGAGAAGGGAGAGGATAAAGCATGAAGGAGTCCTTTTGGCTAGACAAAGGGGGTTTCCTCCAGTGGTTTTGCTTCTTGTATTGGCCGACTGTTCCATCCTGCCAGCTCTGGGACCAAAGCCCAGAGATAATAGAGGAACACAGAACACTATGAAATTTACCTCAACACGCAAACACAACACACACACCCCCATCACTGGTCATTATGCAAGGTTGACTCTGGTTTCCAGTTGGCTTGCCGTTTCACTTTTCAGTCCTCAGGTAGTTGCTTTTTGTAGTTTGGTGTTTTAGTTGTAATCAGTGAAAGAGAGGGGCTGTTGTTGGCACACTCCATCTTGACTCACTGTGACTCCTATGTACTTTTTTTAAAGAGTATTTCTTAACCCCCTTTATGCCAAGGATTTGGAAAAGATGTAAATTTGTGCATTGAATTAAAGGAACATGCAAATAAGTTTTTGTAGCTTAAACTTAAGTTTTTTAAATGTTTTTTGGGGGATGGGGGAGAGTTGATTACAGTTTTTCTTTGTTATTAACACAGTTTTAAACTATAACTTAGATTCTCAAATAATTTTTTTACAGTATTAAAAACTGTAATATTAACCTTAGATACCTGCCATGCTTGAGAAATAGGATGTTCTGCTTAATAATAGAAAATGTTAATTGTTTATGTGAAAAAAAACAGCGTATAGCCCACAGGAAAGGATATTGGTTATAAAGCAGCTAAGTATTTATTTTTGTCATAATCTTGTTAGCACTTAACATATATCAGATTCTGGCATCGTTTCTTTTTTTCCTCTCTCTTTAACTACAGAATTTCTTTTTCTTCCATCAAAACTTGTTATATAGGTTTGATCTTACTAGACAGATGTTTACTTACTTTAGATTTATAATTTTAAGAAAACAGACATCATTTCCCCACATGTACTTGTACTTTTAAAGGGGATCCTAGATTCGAGATTCTGAAGATGTACAGTTTTGTGTACTCTTCACCAGATAACATTGTTCATTACCTTCATTGTGTACTTAACTCCATGCTCTGCAAACTGTATTGGCTTGTCAGAATGTCATCTGTCACCCCATCTGTTCCATAACGACAGAGACCAATTCAAAATGAGTGACGAATTGTTGGATTACAGATAATTTTCACTTTCTGTTTGTGCTGTATTGTATTTCCCAGTTTTTCTATACTAAAATATTTCTATAACTAGAAAAAAACAGTATACTTTAAAAAAACTTATTTCTGTGTTCACTCACTGATTTTTAGGCATTATAGCATTTCAGATTTTGTGTGCTTTGGTGTTTGCAATTACATATGGCCAGTTTTTTGTTTTTTTTTTTCAAAAATGCATTTAAACTTCGTTCTGATTAGTTAGTGTAAATTGGGGACTGTGCCTTTGTTAAAGCCTGATGATTGATGTAAGGGGGTCCTTGCTGTAGCATATCCTTTTGGCCATTGCTCTTTAAAAAGTTCTGATTGCTCAAGAATATTGTTACTTCAGTGGAAGTTAATCCACATTTGTATTTTGAGTTTTATTTCAAACATTGTTTACAAAGAAATTTAATTTAAAATTCTCAAGGAAAAAGTCACTATTATCGTTTTAGAGCAGTAGTCCCTAACCTTTTTGGTACCAGGGACTGATTTTGGGGAAGACAGTTTTTCTACAGACTGGGGGTGGGGGATGGTTTTGGGGTGATTCAGGCACATTACATTTATCGTGCACTTTATTTCTATTATTATTATGTTGTGATACATAACGAAATAATTATACAGCTCACCATGATGCAGAATCAGTGGGAGTCCTGAGCTTGTCTCCCTTCAACTAGATGGTCTCCTCTGGAGGTGATGGGAGACGTGACACCGAGTGTGCTGCTCATGTCCAGCCCTACTCTGTAGTCTCGCTTTGGTTGGGAATGGAAGCAGGCTTTTCAGTGCTTCTGTGACAGTTTCAGGATATTTTGCCTTGACTTACTTACTTATTTATTTTTGCCTACAACAATCTTTTATTTTAGTTTTTTTCTTTAAGGCTAGTGAAAATCTGCATGTAGCCAAGGCAATTAATTCTTATAATAAAAATACCCCCATCCATGTAGCCACAGTCTCCATCAGAGTCCACGGTGAGCATGTGGTAGATCACATTCTATTCTACAGGTGCATTTTCTTGTGAGTCTGTGGGCTTATGATGAATTCTTTCAGGAAATATTAGCTTCTCACAAATGGCCTCCTTGATCGGTAAATTCTGTGCTACTTCACTGGGCTCCGTGAAGAAGGAAGGTAGAACATGCGTTAAATGAGCAGTTTTGCTCTCTCGTGATGTATATCCTCGTAATAATATGTAGGTCTTGTCAGCCTCGTGGTGAAGTCTTGTGTCATTTATTCTGTTGAGCACTCCATCAGTTCTCAACCATTCCCTCCCCGCCCAAAAAAAGAAAAACAGCAAGAGCAGGAAAAAGCTGTAAGGCGTTACTCTAATTTTCACACATAGATTTGAAACTCCATGATCATGAAGTTCATCTTCACACAGGAGAACTTCAAAACACTTAATCTGTTCTCTGGCTTTTAATTTCTCTGTATCTATATGATCTGTTGTAGGTACAACCTTTAACTTGAGTGAATCTCCAACTAATGTTCCCTTATAACCTGTCGTATAGGTCCGATCATACCGTTTATTTACCTCCTTGGAGTGCTCCTGCTTTCCTGCCACTCTTCCGCACAGGCTACTTTGAGCATTCCTTGGTAGTT
This sequence comes from Micronycteris hirsuta, assembly GCA_004026765.1. Lineage (NCBI taxonomy): Eukaryota > Metazoa > Chordata > Mammalia > Chiroptera > Phyllostomidae > Micronycteris > Micronycteris hirsuta. The sequence continues at coordinate 172,332 of PVJI01000618.1, forward strand.
GTTTATACATCTTAAAGCATCTGTGGCACAGAACTCGATCCCAAAGCCAGAATAGTGCTGGATTCTTAAAAATGTGTCCCCTGACATCATTTTGGGGAGGGATGGCATATGCAATTTATCAGCTAACTTCTCCTTGTCCACCTTGGTAGCCATCAGCTTCCAGGGCCCAAAGGAGAAGTCCTGGTGGCTGCTCTGGCAGTTGTGGATCTCCATGGCTGAGACAGGGCCCACATGGGCCTCGTGGGTAGGATGGGATGGAGCGGCAGCGGATACCCCTGCTTGCTGCAACCCAGCCTTGGCTTTAACCTGCTCACCTCCTGCTGTGTGGCCCTGTCCTAACAGGCCAAGGGCCACCTATAGGTTATGGCCTGGGGTTTGGGGACCCCTGTTTTAGAGTGTGCTTTTCTTAATGTTGAATCTGATAGTTAATTCTGATGTTATCTTCTGGTTACATTTATGTAGAGGGCATCTGATTTTGTATGTTACTTTGTTACCTCCTTAGATTGTTTAATATTTTATGTTATAATCTCATACCAAAAATAATGTGGAAGATGGTGCTATGTAGGAAAGGAAAATTTGTATATTATGGAGTGAGAAACTTTGGATATAGGGAATAGTAACTAGTTCTTGATTTGTTGAAGTACAACATGTAATAAGGTGTATTGGTTCTCAGGTATTGAAGTTGGTGAATAATATGCTTTTTTTTAAAAAAAGAAAGTTGGGCTAACATTGATTAATAACATAATTTTCAGGTGCACAACATTGTAACTTGATAGTGCATACTCTATTGTGTGCTTACCATCTATTTCCCTCTGTTTGACCCCCTTACCCACCCCCAACCCCATTCATCTCTGGTAACCACCATTCTGTTTGTCTGCATGAGTTTTGGTTTCATTCGTTCGTAATTTTTGTTTGATATTCCACATAAGAGTGAAATCATGCAGTTTTTGTCTTTTTCCATCTGACTTACTTCAGTTAGAGTAATACTCTCAAGACCCATCCGTTACTGCAGATGGCAACATTTTATCTTTTTTAGGGCCCAGGTAGTATTCCACTGTGTAGATAAATGCGGTCCAGTCATCCGTTGAAGGACACGTAGGTTGTTGCCGTGTCTTGGGTATTGTAACTAATGTAATGGACATGGGCTGAGCGTATTTTTATGAATAAGTGTTTTTTATATTTTTCAGGTAAATATAATATGCTCTTTAAAATTTCTTTATCTGTGAACAAGTCTTATTTCTTATTCCTATATGCAAAATTCTGAATTTCTAGTTCTTTTTAAATTATTTATGAAAAAGCAGAAAAATGTTTTATTTTAAAATTTAATTTCTACTTTGAATTATAAAAATAATTTTCACAAAAGTACTTATGAAAGTTAAAAAATCTGTATAAGTCAGCCCTGAGCCCAGGTGGCTCAGTTGATTGGAGCATCTTCCTATACACCAAAAGGTTGCAGGTTTGATTCTTGGTCAGGGCACATGCCTAGGTTGTGGGTTTAATACTGGGTCAGGCTGTGTATGGGAGGCATCCGATCGATGTTTCTCTCTCACGTTGATGTTACTCTTTTTCTCTCCCCCTTCCTTCCTCTGTCTAAAATCAATAAGCATGTCTTTGGGTGAAGATGAAAATGATGATGAATATAATAATAATAAACCTCTATATAGCAGGTTAGAAAGTGAAAAATCAGTCGCAACTTTGTTCTGCTTTATTCGTTTTCTGTTGCCAGGTAATACATTACCACAAACTTAGCTTGTGGCTTAAAATGCCGTATATTTATTTCACCATTTCCATGGGCCAGGATTCAGGCACTGGTTAGCTGAGTCCTCGGCTGATGGTCTCACCAGGGAGCAGAGTATACCCCAGTAGTACTCTCATTTGAGACATGGGTTCCTCTTCCCAGCTCATTTAGGGTGTTTGCTGAACACAGTTCTTGCTGTTGCAGGACGGAGGTCTTTGTTTAGTTTGCTGGCTGTGGCTAGATGTTGCTCGGGGTCCTAATAGCCACCCTCAGGTCATTGTAGCCATGTGGCTCTTCCCAAATGTGTCCTCACATGGCAGTGGGAGATAGTTTTCTGGTGTCTCTTCTTATAAGGACACTAATCCTATGGGTTCAAGTTTCCCTAACTCTTATGACCTCATTGAACCTTAATAAAGGCCCTATAGTAGTCAGATTAGTTTCCAAAATAGTCACATTAGGGTTTGGGACTTCTAACGTGAATTTTGTGGGGAGAGATGTAGAATGGAGGGCCATTGTTGGCAACTGGAGTTAGAACAAGATTGTATTAAAATATAATTATGTTTTTAAAGGTAACAAGTGCATGTAATGTGTGTAATTTTTTTTTTTTTTTTTTAAAGTACAAAAGATATTTTATTGGGCCCTGACTGGTATGGCCGAATTGGTTGGGCATCATCCTGTAAAGGGAAATTTTGCCAGTTCGATTCCTGGTCAAGCCTCATAGTCAATCAGTGTTTCTCTCTCACATTGATGTTTCTCTCTTTCTCTTTCTCCCTCCTTTCCCCTCTCTCTTAAAAAAGTGATTTTTATTGGAAGCTCTTTCTTCTCACTGTAAAGAGAATAGTGTTTTAGTTCTTCTGATGATTACCTTCATATTATGGTACTAAGCAGGATTTTTATACCAGTTTCCTGAATGGCCCATTTTGGACGTTATTTATTGACTTTTTTGCAAGAATAGATGAAGCACTTGTGTTGGTCATGCACTCTGTAATACCTTGATTTGAGTGGTGGCCATCTGGAATTCTGCAGGACCAATTATTTTTCTCTTTGGTTATATCTTTTGTGTGTTATGTGGCTTGAGTTTTCTTTTTTGTTTCATCAGTCACTGATCTTTACCACATTTCCTTTTTTCTGGAAATTTGTGACATTTTGTCTGCTGATTCTACTTTCCTCCCCATTCTGCTTTTCATCGTGAGTCGTTATACCTTTTAACATTTTTATTTCTTTATTGTCCTCCCAACAGGAAGAAGAAAAGACAGATGTCTATAGTTAGCATGCTGTCCTGAATTGATAGTGTCAAGATTGTATTGGTTCCAGGACTTTTGTGATTTCTGATTTTCTGATTTCTTTGGAGATTTGAGGGACCCTAACTAGTACTCTCAGGATGCTAAAGGACCATTGTTGGAAAAATGGATTGGGTTGATTACTACTTTAGTTATTTTAGGTTCACACTTAAAGATAGTTCCATTGGTCATAGAACCAGCAACTTTGAAGGCATAAGACTAGTCTGTAAATGAGAAGATTTCACCCACATTTAATGGTTCTTTGGGGTATGTCAGATAATAAGTTCTTTGTTGGGTTCTTCTAAGCTGATAATAGTATTTGTTTAATGGTGCTTGAATCGGGAAAGGCACTGATTTTTTTTAACTGAAGAGTTTACTTGAAGTAACAATCAATGGAATACATTTTGTTAAGTTTGGGGTAATGGGCCTCACTCAGTACATAGATGAGGGAAGTCATGAGTATGTGTTCCAGGTATATGAGACTGCAGTATTTATCTCCCCCAAATAGTGCACATTTGTAGAATTGAGAAATATTGCCCAAATTCAGTGATTGGCCTGCTTTTGTAAAAAAAGTTTTGTTGGAACAGTCTTTGCCCATTTATATACAACTTGTCTGTGGCTGCTTTCTTGCTGTGGGGGTAGAGATAAGTAGTGTGATGAACATGTGGCCTCTGAAGCCTAAAATATTACTGTGATGACCCTTGCCTGATCATTGATCAATAAGCTTAAAAATCTTTGTTAGAAATGAAAGATTTTTTGTTGTTGGAGTAGCTGCCAGCATCTAGGCTACCTCAGTTTTATGTAAAGGATTCCTCAAACCTTGATTTGATTTGAAGAAGTTGTTTTCAGATCTAAAACTATGCATTTGATATTGTGCCTACAAGAGATAGTACAGAAATTTAAAATGTTACTAGTTCAAAGAGCATAGTTCAGTGTATCTGTGGGAAGTTGAAACATAAAGAATGGATTAATTAGGCTGAAAACCCAGGCTATTGATTACTATTTTTCCTTTAATAATTTGGTAAGTCTTGAGTAGTCAAAAGGAATGGGCAGGTCAAGACTAGGACTTCATTTTGATCTCTGGGGTCAGATGTATGTGTTTTTATAAGTAAAGATTTGTTCACACGAGGTGAGGGGGAAAAACTTGTGTTTAGGAAGTAGAGTGTAGACATAGCAGGCATCAGAAATCCTAGTGAAATTAAAATAGTCTTTTTCTTTTTTTTAGAGAGATAGGGAAGGGAGGGAGAAAAAGAGGGAGTGAACCATTAATAGATGGTTGCTTCTAACACACCCCATACTAGGGATATGGCCTGCAACCGAGGCATGTACCCTGACTGGGAATCAAACTAGTGATGCTTTGGTTCTCAGGCCTGCGCTCAATCCACTGAGCTAAACCACCCAGGGTAAAATAGTCTTAACTGGGGAATAATTTGATGGAAAAAACTAGCAGGATCAGCAGCCACTTTAGACTCTGGAAAACATGGTAGCAGGGATTCAGACCCCAAGAAATACCGGTAGATGGAGGGATTAAAACTTATATATGAGAAAGCTGAGTATGCAGAAAGTCGAAGTCTCAAGAGCAAGCAGCCGTGGTCTTCTCACTCAAGCATGGAGATGAGGATCATCAGGGAAAGGAAAAGGAAGGTCCCTGAATCAACTATTATTATTCTCCAGCATTTTCTAATGTAAAACCATGGTATGTTTTCTGTCCCAGATCAAATTTTAAGAATACAGAGAGAATTACATTCCCAATTTTGGGTGGCAGATTGATACATTTGATTAGCATGAAGATTAGAATGAAGCTTGGTGCTTCCTAATGGCAATGTCATTGCAGTGTTAATAAGTTATTAGTTGGATAATAATGGTTTATTATTGAACACTGGCTATCAGGCATTGTATCATGAACTGATTAAACATAATAAGGTCATGTGTCTTTACATTGTATCATTTATAGAAGTTTCTAAAAGCTTTGAATGGGCTAGAAGCATATTTCATCACTGTATTCTTTTTCTAAAATACTGCATGTTATAGTGACATTCATAGAAATTCTCAACAAATAGCCTTTGATGGAAGTCTTGAATGATTTGAGTTTGATGCCGAGGGTTGAGCAACAGTGGGATATATAGAACACTTAAATTTGGACATGGAAATGGAATAGAAGGAGAACTGGGTGATAACAAGCTCTCTCTGATGTTATGTGCTGGGCTCATGCTAGTTTATTAAATATGTAAATTTATACTCTGCCTACTTCAAAAAGAACTTGGAAGCATCTTAGTAAGGTTAGTTACGGTTGAACATAGATTTTATTTTTGTATACAACAAAACTAGTTAACTATATTAGAGAAGTAGATATTAATAGATATTTGAGATATATATTCATACTAGTAAACATCAGCAAGATCCCTAGAAGCCAATGCACAAGAAGGGGAAAACATGTTAAATCATTATTTTTCAATAAAAAATAAACACATGGGAATTAGCTTAGTCACTCTTCTGTTTCTCAATTTAAGGAAAATATATTTTGTGAATTCTTGGATAAGGGACTTTTTGGGTAGAGATAATTATTTCTTTAACAGGTTGGTAAAAGATAATTTTTTAAAAATCAATCTTTATAAGTTAAGAACTTAATATTAAATTTTAGTTCAGGCATTTGTCAAGAAATTAGATGAAATCATCTATGCCTGTGTCCTGATGATCAAATTTAATAAAGAAATGATACTTTAGAGAATCTAGAGAAATCGTGGAAGCGTATGTATTGTGACCCTTTGAAAAGTGCTAAATTGCTCAGTATTTCTCTGAGTTGGACCTTAAGTTTCTACCACAGATTCATTTTGAAAGAGGTTCTCAGATGAGAGCTGACATTTAAGACTGTTGAAAATGTTTGACAAGTCTCAGTTATAGTTTCCCTACCTCATCACCCCCCATAGCCCTCCCTTCTCCCATTCTCTCCTGGCTCTCCACCCTCCCCTTTCTGTCGCCCGCACCCTGCCCCCCCCCCCGAAAAAAAAAAGGAAAGCAAGCAAAGCTTTGGTCTGCTAGAGTATGGACTAATGCTTGATTGACACTTCAAGGCTTACTCCAGAAAATGAAAAGAGAGGTATTGTCAACCATAGGAAGAACTCGACACATCTTTGCCCCAGTAATATAAATTACTATAGAGAGGACCTTCAGGTAGCTGTGTGAAGAAATGTTTGATTGATCCTTTAATATCATTCATTCAAATGGAGAATACCTGCTGAAGAGAAGGATTTTAACTTTAACAATGGCTAACAGTGTTGAACTACTTTCCTGTGTTCTAAAAAAGGTGTATATGCAATGTTTCTGCGAATTCGGTATTATTTTCATGTTGTAGGTGAGAATACTAAGCTTAGGGCTTCAGCAACTTTTGATAAGATGATTTAGTTGGAATTCAAATCAGGTTCTACTGTGTAAAGCTTGTGCAATGCTGTGTCTTGTATGTATTTGTTCATTTTAATTTATTCTTAATAAATATCTATTCTCTACTGTCCACAGAGGATAAAGGTTGGAGCGAAGAAAAAAATCTAAACAGTCAAAGTTTTATTTTTAGAGCTTTTTCTCTAGTACACAGGCGGCAAACCACATGGCCCGCAGGCTGAATCCAGCCCTCCACCTTGTTTTATCCAGCCCGGCACCTCGTTTCTACCTGGCAGCAGTGCTGAGCTCTTGCTTAACTGTTAAGGAGTAGTTACATTTATACAGTCCTAAAGTTACATTCGGCCCTTTGAAGGCCACTGTGAGGCTGATGTGCACCGCCCCCCGCCCCCCTCGTGAACATGAGTTTGACACCCCTGCTCTAGTAGAAGAGGGCAGGAGTGGATCTCAGATGGGTGGTAGCCTGGGAGTGCTAAGAAATTCTTCGCTTTATTTTTGCACCTGGTGAGTAGACTGGCATAGGAGTAGGAATTGAGGCTATAGGTATATTAAAATTTCCTATGTGTTTGACAGAGGTGGCTTCTAAAAGGATCTGATGAGATCCTAACCCTGGTTGGGCATTATTATCAACAGGTGGGCACCTTTATGGACGCTTAAAGGGAAGGACATTTGTATACTTCTACCAGGATTGATTTCAGCTTGGATAGCTCTCTTACTAACTTAAACTGCATTAAGGAACTTACATCCTTTGTCTTTTATTAATAGTTATTAAATCATCACGTAAGTAAATTATTGCAGTGAATGCTATGAAAGTGAGTAACAGTTGAATGAAAGCATTACAAGGAGGTTTTGGTTTGGTTGGGGAGACTAGGGAAGGCTTTCCTCACTAGGTGATGCTTTTAACTGAAATGGGTGAGTATGCATTAGCTAGTGAGGATGCCCTGGTGGGTGGTAGTCCAAATAGAGAACAAACCCATTTTCAAGGTTTTGTGTTAGGGAACTGGTAAAGATCATTGTGCCTGGAGCAGAGGGCTGGGAAGGGACTCAGGGATCCGATGAAACTGGAGAGGAGGCAGGAGTTAGGTCGGGCAGGGCCTTGTATGTATAGATTTGTTTGTTCCTCCGAAGAATGGGAAGTCATCGAGCTTTTTAAGGGGTAGAGAGAGTGGGTGGTGGTAACCACTTAATCGGATTAGTTTTTGTAGAGATAGACATGCCACATCCATTTAGGTGTTCTCTGTATGAGAAATGAAAGTAATTAGGACTGCAGTTGTGGTCCGGTTGGAGGAGGAAAGGAGACAAATATGAAGAAAATGGGTAAAAATTGATAGAGTTTGGTGAAAGGATAGGTTATAAGAGGTGCCGGAGCAAAAGCTACAGTATTTTTTGGACTGTAAGATGCACCTAGGTTTTAGAGGAGGAAAATAGGGAGAACAATTTTGAAGCAAAAAATGTGGTAAAATATTTTACCTGCTCCTGCCTCCTGTGACCCCGCTCCACCGCCACATTTTCCTCCCAAGTTTTGGGGGAAAGGTGCATCTTACAGTCAGAGAAATACAGTATATAGAAAACTTCCAGACTTCTAGTTGATTAACCAACAAAGTCGGTTTACATTGCTTTTATTGTTTGTACAAGTTGTTTTTGCATTGTTGTAATGGCCAAAGCTTAGCTTCCCGACTTGTACATAGTATCTTACAGCATTATTTCAAATTTGAGTATCACTGAGTACAGTGCAAATTTTAAGCAGTATTCATTTAAGCTTAGTTAATTCTCTGTTTCCTAATTCCCCACCTTGTCTTCGTTTTTTCTCTAAGCAGTATTATCCTTTGTTCATACGAGAAATTTCAAAACAAAAAAATTTTTGGTGGGAGATTATTGTTAAATATTATATCCCTTGATTTCTAAAAAGTTTTATTGAGATGTAATTCACATACCATATAATTAACCAATTTAAAGTGTATAATTCAGTGGCTTTTAGTATGGTCGTACAACCATCACCACGTTCAATTTTAGAATATTTTTCGTTACCCTCGAAAAGAAGTGCAGTGCTCATTGGTCTCCTTATGTCTCCCTGCCCACCACTCCCACCCTCAACTGTCAACAGTCACCAATTGATTTGTTTTTTTCTGGGCATTTCACGTAAGTGTAACCCTTAACTTTTTTTTAATACAGCTTGTTCTTTAAAACTGAGCATAGTATTTTTAAGGTTCCTCTATTTTGTAGCATGTATTACTACTACTTTTCTTTTTCATGACTAATATTTCATTGAATGGTGATAACACTTTTTATTTAGTTTTGATCAGTTGATGGACACTTGGGTGGTTTTCAGCTTTTAAATGAGTTTTCAATGAATAATGTTTCAATGATCATTTGTGTACACGTTTTTATGTGAACCTGTATTTACAACTCCCTTGGGTGTGTATATACTTGGTAGTAGAATTGCTGGGCCATATTATATAGTACTGTTTTATTTTTTAAGTAACTTCCAAGCTGTTTTCCAACGCTGCTGTACCATTTTCCATTCTCACTAGCAATATATAAGGGTTCCACTTCCTCCACATTCTTACTAACACTGTTTTTTGACTATAAGCAGGTGTGACTGATACAATGTAGTTCTGACTTGCATTTCCCTGATGGCTAATAATGTTGAACTTGACTTTTAAAAGAAAGGCAGCACATTTATTTCATTGAGAGTATAAAATTGGAAATGTTTGGTAATTTCATGTAATTGCTTTGAGGCAATTAGCATTGCTGAATTTAAAATTTGGGTTTTTTTCCCCCCATCAGTTATATTCCCTGAATGACTACAAACCACCGATTTCTAAAGCAAAAATGACCCAAATTACTAAGGCAGCCATCAAAGCTATTAAGGTGAGTAATAAATTTTATTCTTGTTTTTAAAAAGTGAACTATACTAATATTTTGGAGTTGGGGTAATTCTTACAGATGGTATGTGTTCTTCCTCTTTACGGAGTTAATACATGTTCATGAGGTAAAAACACAAAAATAAAAATCTGTTACCACAAGCTCTCCCACCTAAAGATAAACACTTAATGTTTGATAAACATCTTCCATAAACTTTGAAGCAATCATTTTCCCTTACTTTTCTCTTTTCCCTTACTTTTCTCTTTTCCCTTACTTTTCTCAGGCTGATAGGATTTTAGATAAAGCCACATTTTGGAGAATGTGTTTATTAACACTGCTGTTTGGCAGACTGACTTTACAGACTCTTGAAATCTTGATTTTATTCAGTAAAATTTTTCTACTGGTAAAAGTTTTCTAAATAAAAGTTTTTAATTTTGTTTCTTATTGATTATATTATAGTTTTTAAAATAGGCCATTTATGGAAAACAGTTGAGCCTCATGTACATAGGACATTTGAACTGTGGTAAGAGGCTACAGACGTTTAGCCGTTGCTCTGATACAGTGGTTTTGAGCACACGTTGATTTGGGGATATTAGTGAAAATCTCAGAAAAAGGCTGGACACTCTTTAGAGAAGGATACAAATGCACAAAATTTGGCTTTAAGGACCTTTATGCTTAGCCATCGACATCTCTCCAAGAGGTTCCTGTCCCCAAAGCTAAGACTCCCTGGGCTGTTAAAATTGAGAACCAGTGCTTCTTTTTAATTATGTAGGTGTTAACCTATGGATGTTTGGTGATGTTCTCCTACTCTGAATAAGGACATCAGCTGTAACCTGAAGCACCTGTTATTTTCATAAATTGTTTCTGAATAATAGCATTATCTCTTAGATTTAACAGGTTCCTATTTGCAGAGAATTGCCACTAGAGAATATTTATATAATTAGATGAATTTGCAGTGTTCTAGTGGTTAAATCTTAGTTTTCAGACTAAGATCTGTAGTCATTATCTTAAAGCACTGTAATTAATATTCCTGTATACATATGCAGCAAATCAAAGAAGAGACAAGGACCATCACCAGTGAACACATTTAAGCCAGAGAATTCTTTAAAGAAGTGATTTTTCAGTTTCCAATGGGCTTAGTGTGGAGTGTTTAGTCTCTTTACCTGTGGTCTACACCGTGATCTGCTTCTTAGGGTCAGGGTCCTGAGAGTGTATAGATGTGTATGTTAGTGTTTTTATTCTGTGAACATTAGTGATTGGTGCATTTTACATAACTTTTGTTGAGCAGAATATTTTTAAATTAGAAAACTCTGTAAGGCATAGGTATTAATGTTACTTCCATTTTTTATTATTGGAAGGTCTAAGAGAAATTAAGTAATTTGCAATAGTTAGAATAATACAGCTATGTTTCTCTCATTCAAGAGTCTAAATATTATGATACACTATTTTGTTTATTTTTGACTGTTTTAAAATTTTTTAATTTTGAAAAAATTCAGATTTGTAAAATATTTCTACACGTACTTTTTTCACTGAATCATTTGAATTTCATGTAATTTATAATCGTAGTTTAAATAGTTAGATTTGAATTTCCTAAGAACAAAGACATTTCCTAACTAATCATAACACAGTGATCCCATGCAAGACGTTTCACTTTGATGTACTTTTATCTAATATACAATGCACACTTACATTTACCAGTTGTCTCAATATTGACTTTAATAGCTGTCCCCGTATCCCTGTTTTTTCAGGATTCAGGCAAGATCATGTATTACATTTATTTGTCCTGACACCCACCCTTTTTGTTTTTTCTTGTTGACATGTTTGAAGAGTTCAGACTGTTTTTGCAGTACTGTAGTATTTTATTTTAAATACTTTATTTATTTTTTTATTTTATCTTACTTGAAGACATGTTTGTTGATTTTAGAGAGAGAGAGAGAAACATCGATGTGAGAAAGAAACATTGACCAGTTCCCTCTCTTACATGTCTGGGCCAGGCCCCCGATCCTAGGCATGTACCCTGATCAGGAACCAAACCTGCGACCCCTTGGTTTATAGGATGATGGTGCTCCAACCAACTGAGCCACACTGGCCAGGACTTCAGTACTATAAGAAGGGGGACCCCCAAAGCCCTGGAATTCATTTAAAAAATTTGTGTATTTATTCTTACATGTTTAAACTTCAGTCACCTTCAAAGTACTTTCCATTTGATGCAATGCAACTGTCAGGACATTATTTCCACTGCTTAAACCAGTTTTTGAACTCATCAATTTTTATGCCTTTTAGTGCTTCTGCTGGTTTTTTGTTTGACCTCTTCCACATCTGCAAAATGTTTCCCTTGGAAGACTTTTTTCATCCAGGGAAACAAAAAAAGAGTTGCTTGGACGAGATTGAGTGAATAGGGAGGGTGGGGCACGGGGTCACGCTGTTTTTGGTCAAACTGCTAAATATTCAGCAGGGTGTGGGTAGGTGTGCTTATAAATCACCCATCATGAAATGGGCAAATGTGTTGAGTCTTTAAAAAAATTTGCTGAATCCGAGCACAGCCTCTCACAACGCCAGCTGGTGCACTGATACAGATGGGTTCCTTGAACACTCACCTAGCAGGGGAAGCCTGTACCACAAGGGGCCCGCCCTCCAGAAGATACTTCTAGTGCTTTCAGTCCCCTCCTCGTGTTATTTTAAAACTGCATTTAGCATATATATAAATTGAGGTTTGAACTGCTTTTAAATCATACTTAAATTTAAGACTGTGTTTTTATTGAGGTAAGGTGTAACCAATGTTTAGAGGATTATTTTCATGGGTGCTTATCAACATGGAACACTGTCAACAAAACCTCATGGATAACATGTAAGAAGGCCTATGTGAATTAATAATCTTTGAATAAAAGTTTAGTAAGTAGTTTTACTCTGAATTATGTATAGTACATAAAGTCGCTAGACTCAAGAGCACTCACTGCTAAGAAGTTTTCCAGAATTATTATTACTTAGTAAATATCACTTGGTGAGTGATTATTTAATACTATGTATATTGATTTAAAATTTTTAAGTACCAGTGAGGGCCTAATAACTTTTAAGTAGTTGTTTTAGTTTTTTACTTAACTTAAACTGCTGCATAAACTATTCTAGTAAGGAAATTTTAGCCAAGCTTAAACTTATAGATCTTGATTTGTTGAGTATGAGTAATACTCCTGTATTTTTGAGTTTATAAATATTGAATTTTATGATGCAGTTTACTTGAATGTTCTTGCCTCTTCAGCCTAAGGGATATCCCTTAAAAGCATAATTTGTGACATCAGAAGTATAAATAGAAGCGCAATTCAAATTAGATCTTTAAATAGAAATATGTGAATTATGCAGTTGCCATTGAGGTATTAAAATTTACTAAGCAGAAATTCTAGATACTTTTTGTTTAACCTATAATTCCCATTATTTTCCACTTTCAAGTTTATTCATTGTGTTGGTTATAAAGCTTAAATTTAAGTTTGCTCATAGTAGATAGTAACCCATTACTAAATTTTAGTCTCTGTGCTCATTTCACTTCTGCTGATTCATTTGACTGATCCATTAGAACCTTACACATCTCTAGATCTGCTTATATATACTTGCAGTTCCATTTCCCAGGCAAAGCAGAGGAGATGATGCAGTTGAAAACAACTCCGTCGCTTACGTTATTAATTCCATTCGTTAACAGTTACTTGATTTTTCTAGTACTGCCCTAATTTTGCTGAAAAAAGGATACTATAGGAAATCTTTTTTTTCCATGGGAAAATAAAATGTATCTGCCAGTGTGCTTATGACAGATATTTTGCTGTCATCATAACTGTTTGTGAAAATAGGCTTTCGTAAAGACTGGGACAGTTCCTGTGTACCTGTGTTACTGCAGCACACTGTGGATATACTGACCGTGCGCCTACAGTGCTTCAGGAGCCCTTTATTCCTTAGGTATCGCAGCTAGTCGTGAAGGTGAGTGACATGGATGGTTGTCTCAGGATTCGTGGGTAATATTCATTATTTTGATAGATCATTGAAACTGTATTAATTCCTTTGTTTAGCAGGAAAATCCTAATCTAAGCAAACAGATTTTAACACCATACTTTATTTTTTTCTTTTAGTTCTATAAACATGTGGTACAGAGTGTTGAGAAATTCATTCAGAAGGTAAGTGTACAGTTTTCCATATATATGCTAAATATAATTATAGATTAATGCCTTGTGCTCTTTTTTAAATTGAATACCCAAGTTGATATCGTTTGATGGACTGTTCAAAAATGATTTTCCAATTAAGAAGTAAAATGAAAGTGCTTTTTGGATAATTCTAAAAACAATAGTTTTCAGGCAGATGTTTTTGTTAATTTGCATTGCCGTCATGATCATCTGTTTCTTGAAAAAATTGCCATCAGTATGACTGATTTTTTTAATCCTCATCTGAAGATATGTATAGAGAGGGAGAAGGGAAGAGAGAGAGAGACACAGAGAGACACCTTTCTGAAAGAGAAACATTGATTGGTTGCCTTCTGTACATACTCCGACTGGGGATTGAACCCACAACATTTTGGTGTATGGGATGATGCTCCAGCCAACTGAGTCACCTGGCCAGGACAGAATGACTGGTTTTTAATGAAATTTTAAATTCATTGCTTTTTATAGCCTTTAAAGAAATTTTCATTGGTCATTTCAAGCTAGAATGCCTAGGGAGCAGCCCTCCTTTTAGATTAGGTGGGGATAAAATTACTGCCTACCGGTCACTTCTCCTCTGCTCTGGTGCATTTGTCTCATCCATTAGGACATTATTTATACATCTCAACATGTTATGATATAGACCAGAAGTTCCATTTTCCAGGTTAAGTAGAGGGAGATAAAGTTGAAAGCTGCTATCCTGTGCATGTTCGAGGTGACAAGATAATAGTTCTTTGCCTCCTTTGTGGTCAGTGTACTATTGGTGGCACAATTTGGGGCAGGAGTGCATAAGCCTTAAAACTTACAGAACGATACCATAGGAAATCTGTATTGTCATTGAATTTAGACTTTCTAATCTGCCCATGTTCATGTGCCTAGTTTGAAGCAGAACCAGTTTTGAGCATCAGAGATACATGGCATTAAGATTCAACAAGGTTGCAGTGTCTTTCTTGAATGAAAGTAGACTGGGAAAAGGGCATGTGGATCAGAGTGAGATTCCTGTCACTAAACCAGCTAGGTAACCTAGAGTAAATGAGTTAGCCTTTATGTGACTTGGTGTTTTTCTTTCAAAGTTTTTTCAATGCTTAAAATATTTCTGTAATAAAGCATATTTTGAGATGAACAACTAGTGAATTAAGGCTAAGACAAGGGTAAAAATAAGTTTGCTGTGTGTGTTAGGTAAGCCAAAGTATAAAATAAAAGTGTTGGTGGTTGGAAAATGTCTTCGTTCTAAAGTCTTTAAAAGTCTTTTTGAACAGTTCCGAATGTTCTGGAGCAGTGCTGCTTAAACATTTTTGTGCAGAGGAATTACGTAGGGATTTTACTAAAATGTGGGCTCGGATTCAGTGATGTGGGGAGGGGCTGGGATTGCATTTCCGACTGTTCCAAGACAGTGTTTTTGCTTTCAGTTCTGAAACCCCAGCTTGAGTAGTAAGGGTTTAAAGGGTAAATAAGAATTTATGGGTTAATGTGTTTTGACCGATCTGATTTGGGTTAAGGGCACTTTTAATTAGGTATGTCAGAATCTTAGGAGACCTTGGGCGAGCACAGTTATTTTATTGTGAGATAATTATAGAGCCAGTCTGAAGAAGCAAGTCAATATCTGGAAAAAAAATTTTTTTTTTCGAAGCAAAAGGGTGGAATATAATCTTCGTGTATAGGACACTGCAACATATGAACTTCCACAGAGAATAAAGAAACTATTGAGAGGAGAAGCTTTGTATTGTATAATTTGAAACTGTTCAAGTAAAATTTTGTTGCAAAAAGGAAAATAACAAACTGTGACCACATTTAAAAAGAGTTTTTAGAGAAATGGTAAGACAAACTTATACCAAACATAATATATAGCAAATAACGTTATGCCTCAGCTACACAATGTAAAAAACGTCCTAGGAGGGCCACCTTGAACTTCTAATATTGAACTTTGAGAGGTAGTTTCTGGCACAACATTTTGATCTTTTTCTTCCTCAAGCAGGGATGTCCAGCCTTTCGGCGTCTCTGGGCCACACATTAAATACACAAACGCTAACAAAAACTGATGAGCAAAGAAAAGGTTTTAAGTAAATTGACAATTTTGTGTTGGGCTGCATTCCTAGCCATCCTGGGCTGCATGTGGCCCGTGGGCCATGGGTTGGACACCCCTGCAGGAAATGCTTCTCAGTCAACTACATTTATTATTAATGAAGCTTGTACTTATTTTCATGGTTTTGTAGAGCTTTAATTTTGTCCACACTGCCACATTCTTTTATCATGCTAAGTTTCCCAATTTCATCTAGTTTGCCAGCAGCCTGAAAGGCATTTGAAATGGCATCCAGAATCATTTTGGTATCCTTTACAGTAAAAGGGGTTCAGCTTCAGCAACAGCTCTGTTATTGCCACAGTGAGCAAGACATGCAATCTGTTCAACTGTTTCGCCACTTGTGTAGATGGTTAAGCCCATACAGCTTCCTTTGTCTTAGAGTCTGCCTTGGGGAGAAGGCCAGAGAGCAGTGACATTCCTTAGTCCTTGGAGGGGGCGGGGTGTTAAATGCTTTGTCCTCCTCTCTCTCTCGCCCCCTCCCCTTGTTTAAATCAGCGATTCAACAATGAGTTACTGTAATGGTAAATTAGGTTGTAAATGTATATTTTTAATTAAACTTTGTATTTTGAGATAATTGTAGATTCACATGTAATTTAGTCAATAGTAGATTATAGTACAGAGTCTTAGTTAAAGGTTACTTAAAAAATATATTATCCTAATATTACCTATACTCCAGGAGTTAAAATTGGAACCAGCATCAAAACTTTTTTACCAAGATGTTTTTAGACTCTTCAGGACACATTAAATAGAATTTCTATGGTTAAAGGGCAAAACGCGTAGTGTGTTATCAAAACTAAAAAATATTAGGTTGCTTTATGAATACTGTTGCTTTTTTTCACAAATTCAGTATATCACATGTAGTTCAGCCTCAGGTGTTTTACTAAGCTGTGTATAAAAATTGGAATTGTTTAGCTTTGATTCATCAGACACTTTGTTTTTTTTGGCTTGTCATCTCCATTCTCCCATGGTTGTGCAGTACAGAACACCATCACCTTCCATCTCTTCCTTACTGGTGTGACCAAGGTTCTCTGAGTGTGAAGAGGAGAAGAGTTAGTGATTCCCCAGTATTCTCTTCTGGCTTAGATGTCGTGGAAATAGAATTGCTCCTGTGGAATTTCTGAGATTCCACACTTTTTGGAAAACTTGAATCGTCTGTGTCTTGAAAATGGCATAGAAGTAGTTGTGTTTCGAAAGAAAATGCACTTGCTCTTTTCACTTGCTTTATAGTTTTAAGTTATGGAGTTTAATGCTGTTTTCTTAAGAAATACTATGTGGATTGGTTCAGAGTTAGTGGTGAAGATCATCTTGTAGGCTCAGTCAAGACTATTATGTATGTTTAGTTCTTGTTAAACCTTCCTTCCCAATCAGTTCACCTTTGATTCAGATGGTAGCTGCGTTCACGAGGATTTCCAGTACCGCGCTGAAGAGCAGCGCTGAGAGGGGCGTCACACTGACTGTCATCCGCACCTGACCGGGGTGGGCACACTTCTGGTTTGTCGCTGTTGAGCATGATCTTAGTTGGGTTTTTTATAGAGCCTGTGCCTCTGGACTCTGAACTTCACACGTACTTTTCAGTTTTTTTAAATCCCTCTTCAATGAAATGGAATGGCTGGAATGGGCTGGGGTTGCTCCTTTATTCTCCCCACGCTCTCCCGCCCAGGTTACTTAGGCTGTGGTTGAACTCCAGCCAGTCAGGCTCTGGTTAAGCAGTTTGTCCAGAGAGCAGAGCTTGTGAAGAACAGAATGCTGCAGCTGGCGCTCTCAGAATGATTCCCCATCAAGAAGCAGAGGACTTTTAACCAGCATGCTCCGTGAGAGCTCAGGCGGGATCAGGTGTGACGGCCCGGCCACAGCCTCTGTTCTTCCTCGCAGCTGTCAGCATCATCCAGTGCTTTGCAGTCACAGCCCCCTGCTCCTGTTTTTGCCTTTTTAGCTTTGTTTTCTTTAACACAGACTTTTAGTGACTGAGATTAGCAGTAACAGAGTCACTATAGAAAGTTTGTTTATATATTTCAAAGTATGTGGTCCAACTCATTTAGAGGGTCTTTCGTCAAAACTGACTCGTGATGGTATTCAGATAACAACTTGGATAATCAGAATGAAAGTCACACAAATATGTTTAAAAGTGAATTCTCTCAATTTGTTATTGCCTGCCTCCCCCCCAAAAGGGTTATTTCTTTGTAACATGAGAAATTGGAAATTATTACTATGTAGTTTGCAGGTTGTGTACCTCAAAATTTAATGACTTAGCTTTTTAAAAAATTATTCAAGAAATAAAAAATACCTCATGACATTGGAAAGTCTTAAGAATTCTTGTGTTTTTAAGTAGTGATAGAACTTGAAGAGGAAATTGAAAAAACATTTCAAGATTTTCTTTACTGTGATGTATTTTTTGCCTGACGGGATAGATATTTCTTCGAATATATGGTGGCCAAGAGAAGTAGCCTTGGCCAGATACATGAACTGAAGGACAAATGCATTAGATTTGGGGGAACTTGGGGGAAAGTCTGTTTCAGACTTTGAAAGATGATACATTTCAACAGAGTAGTTACTTCCGAACCTTTATGTAGGTAAAATCTGAAATTTTTATATCCAAACACACAGCCAGACTCTTGCAATAAATGCTTGCGAATTAGTGCTAAAGGTCTCTTCCTTTTCTTGATTTAGTAATGACCTTAAGCAGAAAGTTCTTAAAAAGGATTTAAAGGAACATATGAAATGTCCTCTTTTTTTTTTTTTTTTTTTTCAGAGTGAAATCACTTATTTTATCAGTTAAATGTGCCATTAGAAGTATGTATTTGTGTGTAGGGGGTGGAATGAACATCCTTTTCTTACTGATACTTGAGTTTCCAAGAAGAGTTTTTCAAGAACACAATTTTGATTTGGTGCCATATATAATTTCTGGGAAATTATAAGTACTTGGGGTGAAATCCCAATTACACCCAAAAGTTGAACCTTCTCTTTGCAACCATAATTCTATTTTAATCATCAGTATGTTTGGGAAGCAGGTTTTATTATGCTTCTGGATATGAAGACAAACTAAAAGCAAGTGAACATGTCAGTAAAAGGTTTCTTTATTGTGCTCACCTAGCTAGATAAACTAGGAAAGCTTCTGGCAAGAAAGTAGAAGACGGTTATGTTTAGTTTGGGTTGTGGATAAGAAGGTGAGAAACATTTATCATTGGAGTAGCTAAAACAGTGTTTTTATAGAAGTGTCTTGACAGGTGTGGTATTTGAGAAAAGTTTGGAAACTTTGGGATCCGTGTATTTAGAGTGTTATAATTTGCCATTTGGTATGTGTTCCCACATTAGTAAAGAAACCCTTCTGTTACATGTTTCAAATAAAATCTAAAGCACCTTGGCAGTGCTTTTTCTAGATCTCGTCTTTCCTGGATTTGCTGCTTCCTTCTATGTGGCTTTGCAAAATCATTAAGCAGAATTTTTTATTATAACAGTACTCTATTTATCCTTTTTTTAATTATTGTTGAAAAGAGTTGTGCAGAACCCTATTTTGGAACTTAGGTGATTGGGAGTTGAATGACCGTGTAAATTTTAAAGTAGAAACTATAAAATTACCGTTCTAGACAAAGATGGTGTGGAATAGTCAATATTTGAATATTCATTACCTCATCATGTTTTGTGTTTATGTAGGATTTGTGATGGTTTTCTATCCAGAATTTTACCTTCTCATTTCCTTCCCTTCCTACTCTTCTTTTTTTCATCAGTGTAAACCAGAATACAAGGTACCTGGACTCTATGTTATTGACTCCATTGTACGACAATCTCGACATCAGTTTGGTCAAGAAAAGGATGTGTTTGCACCCAGATTTAGTAATAACATCATTAGCACTTTCCAGAATCTGTATCGTTGCCCTGGGGATGACAAGGTATGCTTTTTTTTTTTAAGTAGATAACATTGCCCTTTTTGCTCTTAATGAGACTCTTTAGATTATCTTAATTTATGATTTTATGTTTTCTTTACTTTTAGTTATTCCAAATTTGAATATTTAGTTACTACACTATCTGTGTTCCTTTTTGTCCTTAGAATCTTCTTAAACAGACTGGAGAGCTATAGTTGATTTTGCTACTTTTTAATTTATTGAAACAATTGGTGTTAAAGAAACTTGCTATTGTAAGCTTTAGAATTATACTTAAAGTTTATTTATTCACACAACCATTTCAGAATTTGATTATTTGACTTAATTTACCTATTTAGTATCTGTGAAAAGCAGATTTGTGAAGCAATTAATAGAAAAAAACTACGTGTCAAATGTTTTGTAATAGTAGTTTATTAGTGCTGGAAACCAGACTAGTAGGTCTGCTAGATCTGAAGGAATAAATATTCTATACCACATACAATAAAAGGCATTAGACCCTGAGGAGAATAACACAGGATTGTTTATCTTTATACATGCTCAAAGATATTAGAAGGTTAATTATTTTGGGTGTTGATTTGGAAATTCAGTGTGCTCTTCTGACTGGGTTGATTGCAATATAGATTGTGTAGGAAAAGATAAGAATGGATGGAGATTAATGGTTGCTTTAAAGAAGAACCACAAAACTTAAAAGCTTACCACAATCTTTTATCTTGTGTAAAGTACAAGACTAAGTAGTTCTTATTTCTAATAATAATAGTCTTTTTAAAAAATATTTTATTTACTTATTTTTAGAAAGAGGGGAAGGGAAGGAGAAAGGGAGAGAAACATCAATGTGTGGTTGCCTCTCCCATGCACCACATTGGGGGCCTGACCTGGCCCACAACCCAGGCATGCGCCCTGACCAGGAATCGAACCGGCGACCCCTTGTTTTGCAGGCTGGTGCTCAATCCACTGAGCCACACCAGCCAGGGCTAATAATTATAGTCTTTAATTAGAAAAAAATCTTGTTATAATGGGTATATATGGAGATATTATCCTATCATTTTTTAATAAACTATCTTGGATATGCTTCTTGAGACAGTTTTTTAAAAAATTTGCTTTGGTACTTTGATAATTCTTTGCAGGCAAAAAGAATGCTTCTAATTTTAAGTTACCTCTACTAAGTGGTTCTTAAAATAGATACCTTAGAATCCCACCTGAATTAACTCATCTAAAATTTTATGTCTATATTTTTTTAAGTAAAACACTTTGATTTAGAAATTTCACCAACTTGGATTTCTATGTGTTACTATGAACAAATCAGTGTTGAATTTGTAGACTTCATAATAATAATGTTTCTCATTTATAATAGAGTTTATACCATAGAGGGTTTTTTTAACCATAGTAGGAAAGATTACATCGATACTGTACTCTCATTCATAAAGTTGAGGCATTGTTTGTATGTAGGTAGATACATAGAATACTTGTCAGAGACTGGCTAATTTTGAATTACAGGATGAGTGTCTTGGGAACTGGAAGATTTTTTTCTGTAAAGCAAAAAACTGTAAGGTACTTTTTAAGTGCTCACGTCATAGAAAGGACAGTCAATTGAGAAGGTATGAAGCATTCTTTGTGTAATTTTCTGTGCTTCATTTGAAATACAAGAGTTTCCATGTTAATGTAGTTTGGACATAGTTTGAAATTCATCAGTGTAATATTATAAGGGATTTGAAGACAAACCAGATGTTCATTCTTAAAATTGCTTCTTTTACTGTTACAAATACATTTAACAGAAGTCTCTTTAATACTTAATCTCAGCCTGTCATTTAAATTATTTTCCTAGTGAAATAAATAAGTGGTTACAATGATAACTAATAGCGCTATTTACAGAACTTTTATATGCTGAACAGTTGTGAACAACTGTAAATTTGGTTAAATTCTTATTTGAGGAACTAACCTCCCCTGTCCTTAGTTTTAAAATGAAAATTTGCCTTTATTTTACTTATTAGTGTAAAAGATCAGGTTACAATTAGCTATGACTTCAGTAGTGAAGTGCATTCTGACCTGCTTCAGCCTAACCTCTCGGGGCAGCCCTTTCTATAACCCCCTTTGACCTTGCAGGAAGCTGGGACCTCATCGCTCTTCCTGCCTTCTGCCAAATGTAGCTTTCATTCATTCACCTTGTATGTCTGTCAAAGTGAACCTGTTTTTCCCCTCCCAAGTGAGTTAAGGTTACCAAATGCAAAATTATAGACATCATTTTAGGGGTGGAAATCTAGTAGAAATTATTTTAATTTATCCCTGCCATCCACTGCCCAAATAGACTCTATAAAGTGACTGTGCTAAGGTTTGAAAGCAAAAATCAAAATGTCATTTTTCTTTTTTCCTCTAGAGTAAAATAGTAAGAGTATTAAATTTATGGCAGAAGAATAATGTATTTAAGAGTGAGATTATTCAGCCTCTTTTGGATATGGCAGCAGGGATTCCTCCGCCCGTCGTCACCCCGGTTCTGGCCAGCACGACGGCTGCGATGAGCAACACCCCAGGTACGCTGCCTGGCGGAGACTTGGTTTCCAGACAGCCTGCGCATGCTTTCAGGTGGTCGTTCATGCAGACAGTAGTAACTAGGCCGTGCAGGAGAGTTTGTCTTAGCGCTGAGTTACTGAAAGGGAAAGTAATTTGGAGGAAAAATAAAATCAGAAGTGATATTTGTGTATAATTTGTTTCTGAAAATTAGGGAGCTGAATACTTTTGGTCCCTAGAAACATGAATATAAAAAAGTTAGGGAAATTGGTGTTTCAGTTAGGTTTTTCTGGATTTAACTGCCTGTAATCTTTTAAATTTGCATGCAGATCAACTTAATATTTACAGTATATAGGGAAACTTAATATTATAAGGAACCTGAAAAAATTATTTAATGGAGCCAAGAATGCTTTAGTAATAATCTCAAAATGTTTCCTGAGTTATTTAATTGGCATTTATAATTTTTTAATAATCCAAATTACATTTGTTAACATTTTGGTATGTGTTTAGTTCTTGGTATGTATACACAAAGACTTTTGAACAAAAATAGTTTTATATTATACATACTATTTTATAATTTTTCATTGAAGATTGTATTTTGTGTATTTTCTTGTGTAACTGAATTTTCTGCTGTAGTAAGATTTTTAGTGACTGCTAAGCATTGTAGCCTCCTTTAAAGTAGTTAATTGAAGACAAGTATGGATGATCCTTTTGGTACTTTACCCTACCTAAATATGTAATGGGTTTTCAAAATGGGGACAATAAAAGAAAAATATCTATATAAATTTGTATAGATTTTATTAAAGTGACAGCACATTTTTTTCTTTTCAAGTGTTATTTCTTTACTTACATATTTATTGGGGTGGGTGTGATGTCTTTTTAAAAAGGAACTCCTGTGACACCTGTTACTCCAGCCAATGTGGTCCAAGGTTTGCCTGATCCGTGGGTATCCCAGATAGCGAATACAGATACACTTACAGCTGTAGCTCAGATCTTGCAAAGTCCTCAAGGCCAGCAGGTGAGCAGCTTTTTTGTTATATTGACAATGATTTAGAACTCATGGATTTTCCTAATGGATTGTTTTATCACGTACCACCTAAAGAGTATGTGTTTTTTATTTTGTAAAAATAGTATCACATTGTGTATTATACTGTGTAACTTGTTTTATTCGTTTAGTAATGCCTTATGAACACTTCAATCACTAAAGATTGTTTTATAAAAAATTAATTTTATACCAAGATACTGACTTAGTGCACATAGTTTGTGTCAAACATTATTAGGAGCTATTGCTACTCAAGGAATGAGACGGGGAGGTCTCCTATCTTGGAGATGACTTTCTATTGAGTATCTTCGGGGAAGACCGACAGTGAAAAAGTATAGGTAGTATAATATATGACTTAAAATAGGGTAAATCTTTAAAAAACATTTATTTTTTAAATCTTCACCTGAGGATATATTTGTTGATTTTAGAGAAAGAAGGAGAGAGGGAAATAGAGAAACATTGATGAGAGAGAAACATTGATCAGTTGCCTCTCATAGGCACCCCAACCAGGGGTTGAACTTGCAAGCTAGGTATGTACCCTCACTAGGGATTGAACCTGCATCCTTTTGGTGTACGGGTTGATGTTCCAACTAACTGAGCCACCTGGCAAGAGCAGGGTAAATCTTTAGAGTAATAAGCTAGGTTTGGGAGAAAGGGCCAAAACTGTAGAGAGTAGCCAAGATAACATGTTTTTGAGGAAGTGGCATTTGAATTGAGACTTGAAATGGCAGGATATGTGGACAGCCCATCCTTAGCATCTCTTTTTTAACCTGTCCTTTCAAAAGCAAATTAATTGTGATCTGTACAATAAAACTTCTTGAACTCTCTTTTTCCACATATTCATGTGATGTGAGATTTTGGTTAAGTATTACCTCAGTGAGGCCTTTAAAACCGCAAATTCTACCTTTTACGCTCCTAGGCTCCTTTTCACTATCACCTGCCTTACTTTTTTCCTTAGTGCTTATTACCTTCTGTTATGTTGTATAATTTACTTTTTTTGTTTATTCTTTGTCTCTTCCCACTGGAATGTATGCTGTGCAAGGGCAAGGATTTTTGTCTGTTTTATTCATTGCTGTATCTCCAGTTTCTAGGTTATAGCAGGTGTTTGTTTATTTTTTTAATAGAATGAATCACGTCTATTGGGTGTACAAAAGATATTTTAGGGTTGAGCTGTCTGGAGGATGAGGTGGCCTGTGCATGTAAGTTGTTAGGGACCAAGTTGAAATGGTAGATTCAACTACAGGGGCCTGGGTTCACAGACATAAATGGCGGAATGAGAAGAAAGGTATGTTAAGTAGTGGGGAACTGCCAGAGATTTTTATGTAGAATCCACGTAATCTGAACAGTCTGTAATGAATAGAAGAGGAGAGCAGGTCTGAAGACAAGGAGTCTCTTATCTTTCAGTAACAATGATAATGGAAGGGGAGTAATGAATATGTGGAAAATTGTAGGGTTAGGGACTCTAAAAGAACATTTAATCTCAAAAAGGGACCATTCTAGACTTTTAAAAATATAAAAACCAATTTAATTATAGTCATAGATTAGATGCAATTTCTACATTTTTCAGACAGCTGGGAAACTATTGATAATGAAGTTATTCAATTATTAATTTTATTTTATAATATGGATATTTTGAAAGTAATTCATAAATGTTTCCATTTTTAAAAAATATCTATGAAAATAAATGCTTCGGGAGGAGAGGGGATTTTCCAGAAGAAGCAGTACATAGAGATCAAGAAGACAGTAATTCATAGAATACGAAGTTCAGAGTAGAGGAAACGTAGGATCCTGCAGTGGTTTGAACCTGCGTGACTTAGAAAATAACAGTGCCATTGGGGAAAATGGGGATGTCAAACAGGGCAGTTAAAATATGCAAAGGAAAGATACGGCCTTCCCTCCCTCCCTCCTTCCCTTCCTTCCTCCCTTTTTCCCTCCCTTTTCCTTTCCCTCCTTCCTGTTCTTCCTCATTTTCCCTCCCTCCACTAGCTTCCTTTGTGCAATAACTCAACTATCAAATTTTTAAAATTATTTTCTTTGCTATTACATTAGTAGTTTTTGTTTATTTTATAGCTAAACGACTCCTTTGTGTTTGAATGCTGCTATTTCAAATAGGCATGAAATTATTTCACTTACTGTCATCTTGAGTGGCGTGTTTACCTTCTCCCACTCCGAGTTGGACTTTTACTTAAAGAGTACAGATGTCTTGTTTAGCAGTGACTTTGCTGTTTTTATTTTTCTTTTATTCTAAACTGATAATTTTTTAGATTTATAACTTGGTTTAGACCTTGATCAGAAGAGTACTAATTACTTCTAAGATGTACTCAGGGTTTACCTAACTACAAAATAGCTTCTATTTTTTAGGAGGGTGGGTGAAGAGAAGGAACAGCGGTTACTTTAAACTCTTGTTGCACTGTTTACCTTTAATTTCTTCA
This sequence comes from Micronycteris hirsuta, assembly GCA_004026765.1. Classification (NCBI taxonomy): domain Eukaryota; kingdom Metazoa; phylum Chordata; class Mammalia; order Chiroptera; family Phyllostomidae; genus Micronycteris; species Micronycteris hirsuta. Next base: position 197,717 of record PVJI01000618.1, read on the forward strand.
GTTTTGGCCTTTGCTCCAAGGACAGATTTCTTCACTTTCTTGCTTTGAGGAAAGGTTATATCAGATGGGAGATCTGAAAGATAGCAGTTGTGGTCAGCGCTTGTCTTTTTACAGAGATTAGGAAGTTAATTGAAGAAAGGATGAAAAGCTTAGTGAAAAAGTCCATCTGCTTACAATGAGTTCTTTACCTGGCTATCATTGAATGAACACTTGTTTGTTTAAAATTTTCTGACTTTCCAGAAGCAAGACAGATTTAATAAGGAATGTGCTATCTCTGGTGCAGAAAATCTATTTTTTAAAAAATTAACTGTTATTTTGAGTTAGTTCATTTTTTTCCGCACTCTCCAAAGACTAGAACTAACTTTATTGAGTAGAAGTTTTAGATAGGCATTCTTTTTTTTTTTTAAAGATTTTATTTATTTTTAGAGAGAGGGAAGGGAAGGAGAGAAACAGCAATGTATGGTTGCCTCTCACATGGCCCTCACTGGGGACCTGGCCTGCAACCCAGGCATGTGCCCTGACTGGGAATCGAACCGGGTCCCTTTGGTTCCCAGCCCGCGCTCAATCCACTGAGCTACACCAGCCAGGGCCTTAGATAGGCATTCTTATAGATAAAATCCAGCCCCTGTTTGTGTTGATTTTCCCTTTGTTTCCCTTCCAGTTTCAGCAGTTAATACAGACCTTACAGATACAGCAGCAGAAGCCTCAGCCGTCCATTCTGCAGGCCCTGGACGCTGGCCTTGTTGTGCAGCTACAGGCTCTGACCGCACAGCTCACAGCTGCAGCCGCAGCGGCCAACACCCTCAATCCCTTGGAACAGGGGGTGTCTTTTAACAAGGTGGGGATGCAGAGACCAAATCTGTTCTGTGTGAAGTATGGGGTTTTACGTATTGTCATGTGGGTTCTAATTGCATGTTACCGTAGAGCTATTTCCAGAACCACTGTATTGTATGAGATATTACCAGTTTTACAAAAGGCTAAAACTTCCCAAGGAAATTGAGTAATCTCATAATTCTACTTTAAACATGTAGAATATTCTTGTTTCCATAAAAGTAAAGATTTACCAGCCAGTAAAATTGTGAATTCACCATTGAGGCAAATTGTTATTTTCTGAATTTTTAAATTTCTTTTTTGGATGTTACAAATATTAATTATGGTGTTCTATAATTTTAACTTGCCATATTCAGACTGTTTAGTATAAGGTCGAAGAACAACTTTCCTACAAGTTATCAGTATTCTATAATACTTTGATAAATTGAGGCCTAATTATAGTGTTTTAAAGTTGAAAACCTTTCATGTGTAGCTGATTGCGTGATACCTTCAGTGTTGTTGTTAATTATGGGAATATTAAAATACCTTGGAGGTGTTATCCATATTATTTTTATTTTTGCTTCTATTATTTTCAATGGAAAATACTGATTTATTGAGTTATTAGATTTTTTAGCTAGCAGCTTCCAAGTATAATGTAGTCTGACTCTAAACAGTTAGATGGCATAAAAATCCCCTAAACTGATCATTTAGAAAATAGTGGAGCATTCTAAGGAAAATCTATGAGGAAAAGATCATTGATTATAGTCCTAGATGTTTTTTTTATCAAGCTTTATTACCATTGGCAAGCCACTTAATTTTAATTCTAATAGTCTCTTCTATTGAGTATTAGTATTTATACTGTGTCATGATTTGTTCTGTTACATATGGCAGTGTATGTAAAAGTACTTTAAAGAAAAGTAAAGATCCACTCAAATAAAATGTTTTATTATAGTAAAACATAAAATGATATGAAACATTTCCATATTGAATGATGCAAACAAATTAGTGGGATGTCATTGACCTTTAAATAAAATGACATAACATTTGTGAGAAGCACTTTTTAATCTGTCTCTTTTCTCCTTTCACTCCTTTCTTCCCTAACCTCCTCAGAAGTTGATGGATAGGTTTGACTTTGGGGAAGATTCTGAACATAGTGAAGAACCCAAAAAAGAAATTCCAACTTCTCAACTGTAAGTATCACTATGTTTTTCTTTATAACCATAATTTTTTTCTAATTTTTACAAACTTTGGACGGGACGGTGCATTCTGAACTGCTAGGTGCACTTCGAATAAGGTAGGCTGTTGTTTCAGAACAGCCTAAGGACTTCAACCTTTGCTCCAACGTTACAGAGTGATGGTGGGGCTGCTGTCTTGCTGTTCTTGTTGCCTTGCTGTATTGTTTGTGACTCTCAGATCTTTGCAAATAGTTGGACTAGATCAAAAGTCTTTATAGAAATATTGATAAATCTAGTTGTGGTATTCTCTATGTCTGTATTAGGCTTTATGTTACTTAACTCTTTGTAAGAATATTTGAAATAGTAGGAAAGAAACTTGCTTCTAGTGCTAATGGCCAGTTCTGGGAAGTATACCAAATTCTAGGAGTATATCAGGCTAATCAGAAGTAAGAATTAGGGTTGTAGGAATTTTGTTGTTGTTGTTGTTTTTTAAAGAAATTGATTGTGTGTTTTTATTTTGATCAGTTATTTTTTTTCCAAATAATTCTTCAGAGCCCTAGGTTTTGTTGAGGGTTTGTGAGAGCAACACTGGGGAGAACTTTCTTGGGGATGGTGTGGAAGGTGGGAGAGCGGAAGGGGGTGATGAATGGGGAGAGCCTCTGGGACTCTTGTTTCAAATAGGGTATTAGTTTTATGTGTTGAGATACTATATTTAAGGATTTATTTATATAATATACAATGCAAATATATTCTTTTGATAAAGAGATTCTACTTGAAAAATTCAAAACTAATATTTTAGATTATGAATTGTAAAGTTAGAAGAAGCATTTGAAATTATGTGTATCAGTTTCCTGAACAATATCAGAGTCATCTTTAACAGTCCTGATAATCGGTATTTATCCAGTGTGGTAATGCCTTTCATCATGAGAATGGAAGTAATTGTTATTGTTGTACGTTACTTGATTACTGAATCCTGTTTTGATTTGCCTTCTACACACTCATCTGTTTTGTTTTCTGAAGCAAGGAAACAGATTTGCTCCATTATCTTTTGACATAGCTCTTTAATTTTTGAAGATAGGTGTCATTCTTCCCTTTAGGCTTATTTGTTCCAGATGACGTACTCTTATGTTTCAAGACTTCTCACTATCCTCATTGCCCTTTTTGGGATGTCCTCTTTTTTGTTTGTTTTACCTTGTGGCACACAGAATTCCAGGTGTATTCCAGGTGTGTTTCCCAGAGCATAGTTAAAGTATTTCCTCTTATGTAAACATTGTTTCTGTCCACATACCTAATGTGAATTCTTTTCTAAAGAACACAAATTTTATGAAGTTTGTGGTCAGTTATAATTATAGATTTTATATGTACCAATAGAACATTTTCCCCACTATTTCATGGTTAGAGAAGTTAAAGTGACAATGTTTAAACACTTTATTTTTACAAGTGTTTTATTGAATTTTTCTTAAAATATTCTATTGTAAAATACTAATTTATTTGTATTTAATAGTGTGAGATAATACCACATCTTCATCGAAGTATCCCTAACATGTCATCTATTGAAATATTGTTGAGTATATTTCTGTTTTAACATATTAACATTCTGAAGTATTCCATTTTCTTGTTGATATTCCAAAAGTAAACATTATAGTAGAGTATATTTCATTTATTTGGCATTGGGGGTTTGAATACTCAGTTATTTTAATATTATCTTTACTGGGTTTTAAAATATATTTCCACTTGTTTTTCCTTTTAGTTCTCATGTTTCAGAATCTGTGAACAATTCCATTTTTCATCAGATAGCAGAGCAACTACAGCAGCAAAACCTCGAACATCTGAGGCAGCAGCTCTTGGAACAGCAACAGCCTCAAAAGGTTTGTAACTCCATCTTGTGGTCTTTAGCGGTATTGCTGCCTGCATTCTATAAATGGGTGTGGCTTAAGTATGGTGATATTTTTCTTCCACTATTGCTGGGAAGGTCAGTCTTTTTAGGATCTTAACAGTTTTTTCTACAGTCAAAATGTACTCTAGAAACTTAAGAATTGATTGAGAACATTGTAGAAATCAATTTCAGTATACTGGAAGTAGAGAACAGAAGACTGAGATGGTGTTTCAGTGCTACAGCTTAGTCCCTCTGTATTTAGTTCCCATCAAGCAAGGTAATGATGATTTTCCTGTTGTTGATGGCAGTGATGACAGAGTAGATTGCTGCCTTTACTTAGGCTATTACCATGTGGCAGGAACTTTATTAAGTGTGCTTACATTTAATGCTGATGAGATAGGCCTTTTTGACACCCATTTTACACCATAGGAAAATGAAGTTCAGTGAAATGAAACATCTAATCTTTCTGATATTCAAAACTTTCTGATGAAAATGAATTTAAAGCAACATCACAAACATTTTGAAATAAGCATTGTTAGACATATGACATACACAGAGGTGAACAGAAAAATAAGACCTCAAGTGAACTCTTCTCTAATGGAGTGCATGTTTCTGTGTGAGCACAGGCAGGATTCTAGTTTCTGGAACAGGTGCGAGTGAAGGACTACAGAAATATGGAAATATGGAAGGGGGAGAGTTACTTTAGATCAGAAGGGCAGTGAACCTTAGATGCCGCTCGGGTCTGACCTTGATCTTTTGATGCAAATAGTGAATATAAAATGAATATTAATGATATTTGCTAGCCTGGAATGTGTACCTGGAATTATGGGAGTGGACTTCCATTTCTTATTTTGAAAAAAAATTCTGATTAGATGTGTTTTGGAGTAGGTACCGTATTTATGTCAGACAGATACAGATCTGCCTGAGAATTCAGGAAGTTGAAGATAGAGAAGAACATTTGGGTGTTTAAAGAAAAACACAAATTTTAACTCAAGGAAATGAAACAGGTTATCAGTGATATAATTTTAAAAAATCACAGCTTTTACAGAGGCAAGAGATAGTAATGATGGAAGACTTTATCCAAACAGTCAGGTTTATTCATCCATGAAAGGAATACTTTTGAATTGCCATGGTTCCAGTTTTATTTCACAAGGTTTAGTAGAAGCAGTAAAGTTGAGGTAAAACTCTTGACCAGCTTGTAATTAACACCAACATATTGAAGTGAAAGGTGAAAATTAATACAAACTTGAGATTAAGAATCTCAGTCCACTCCTCCAAACCTCTCAGCTTAGTTAATTGCTCTGTATATTATCTCTAGAATTTTAGGAGATATAGTAATAATATCTCTTTGAAAGGAGTTAGATGTTCTTAAAAGCTTTGTTGTTCAAAAATGAATGATGAAGAGAGGGGAGTGGTGAAGCAAAACAACTTTTCTAATGCATAAAGTGGATAGTGTTTAAAACAAATTTAGAATTGAAAAGTGTATCCACAGAGCAACAAATTGAATAAATTGTGTAATTGGTTCTACCAATCCAGATGCCTTACTGCATTTAAGATAGGGTGAACTAAGCAGAAAAATTAAGCTTTTTTATTTACTAATAAGCTCAATACAGCTGTCTAAAAGTTTTTATAGTGTCTTAGGGAAAAGAGTAGGATTTCCGGTGTCATTCTAAACATGGCAGCCCTGACCACACATGCAGGCTGCCATTTATCTTTGATGATATAATCAATCCCCTTAGTAATTCTTGATAGTTTATATTTTCCACAATTAAAAATTTATTTGAAGCCCTGGCTGGTGTAGCTCAGTGGATTGAGCGCGGGCACCAGATGGCGACGCAGGAACCAGACGGTCCTGGTTCGATTCCCAGTCGGGGCACATGCCTGGGTTGCGGGCCAGGTCCCCTGTGAGGGCCATGTGAGAGGCAACCATACATTGCTGTTTCTCTTCCTCTCTGTCTCCCGCCCTTCTCCTCTCTCTAAAAATAAATAAATAAAATCTTTAAAAAAAAAAATTTATTTGAAGACCTACTTGATCTTATCATTCTATTCTAAAATTATAGTCCTCACCTTTTATGATGTTCCATGCTTTTAAGTGAATTTGGATTTAAATGAAAGTGTGGGGTTAGATTGACTATAAAAAATTAAGCATGGGATTTCTTTATGTGTTGGACTTCTTCTAAAACATTGTCATTTTTGTGTGCTTAAGTTTTTCTTTGTGATGATACTCACTATTTCCCAATGTGTGTGTATTTGTACATTCCAAAAGGCAACCCCTCAGGACAGTCAAGAGGGAACCTTTGGGTCAGAGCATTCCGCGTCGCCGTCACAAGGGAGCAGCCAGCAGCACTTTCTTGAACCGGAAGCAAATTTGGATGATTCCATAGACATTCAGCAGCAGGTAAAAAGTAGATGCTTCTCTTGGTCATAAATTTATAAATTAATTAGAGAAAAATATTACAGAAGATGGTAATTTTTATTTTAGGTAGAATATTTTATTACTTATGTAAAATAATGATAATGTCTTGAGTGTTTGTCCCTCCAACCTAAGCTCTACACTCCAACCATTTTACTATTAGATATTAATGCTACTGCAGTGAATGTTTTGTAAGGCAGAATTGTCAGCATATACTGAATCTCAACCATTTTGTTTGTTTGCTCTTCTTTTGACTTTTAAGGACATGGATATAGATGAAGGGCAAGAGGGAGTGGAAGAGGAGGTCTTCGAACAAGAAGCAAAGAAAGTGGCTGTTCGCTCGAGATCAAGAACACATTCACGCTCTCGTTCAAGGTTCTACATAATATTTAAAAGTAGTTGTGTGTAAACTTTTAAAATGTTGGCTTATTTCTTTGCATCTAGATTAAAGGAAATTTTTTTCGTTGAATGACATGTCTCAAAAAAGTAATGCAGAATTTGAAAAACAGGAAATACTTTGTTGGCCCTGGCTGGGTGGCTCAGTTGCTTAGAGTGCTGTCCCAGTGCGCCAAGGTCACAGGTTCAGTGCGGAGTCCGGGCACATGCAAGAATCAGCCGATGAATGCACAAATAAGTGGAACACCAATCTTGTGTTTCTCTCTCTCTAAAAACAACAACAACAAAAAGTTCTGTCTTTAATTGGATATATCTGTGGCCATTTATTTTAATAATATACATGAATCACAGCCATATCATGAGACTTTGATTTTGTTTTTTATCTGATTGTAGTTAATAATTTTGATGACATCCAGCTTTTAGGATATTAATGCCTGTGAACCGCAGTTAAATCAGGGTATAGAGTAACAGTGTTAGAAATTACTGTATTTTTTGCATTCTATTTCATCTCATAATAATACCAAAAATGATCATAAAGATAAAACTGCATAAATTATTTTATGAACAGTAAAGTAAGCATAATTATCAAACTATTATATAACATCCTCTGATTTTTTTTTTTTTTTTTTGGTGTGGGGGGGATTTTCAGCATGTCTGTTGTACATGCTCATTCAGATTTGAGCTGAAGATACTTTATCTTAACCTGGTAAATTTTTGTGTAGAATGTAAGCATTGTTTTTGCTGCAAACTGTTTTAAAACTGAGTCATTAGTCCTTAATAACATTTTTTTATGCCCTGTGTTCTATACATGGGTACCCTGAAAAGCTTTATAGTAAATTCTGGAAGAGGAGGCAGTATCTTTGACCATTCTTCAGTCATTTCTTAATTTGTTTCAAAATGTTATTTGCATTTACCTCTTGTAGATGAGAGCCTGTCAATTCAGCTTTCTGTAAACCCACCTCATGTCACTGACTTACTGGCTGCAGCAGTTGCAGCGTTAGTGCTGAAAACTTTGTAGTGGCATAGCAGCTCTTTATTTCCTCCTTAGTAAGCATTTGGGAATTAAGTGGCGTATGGTTGACCGGAAAAAAGAAAGAGTGCTTCAGTATCACCTTATATTTTAAAGGCAAGCCATGAAATTTTACAGAAGTCAAAAACTTGTAAGCAGAATTATATAGTGGCCTGATTCTTTGCTGGAACTATTCTTTGTTTCTTACTTTTAAGAATGTAACATTTTGTCACCTCCGAAAGGCTATTTTTATTTTCTTGGGGTTTTCATTCTTGTTTTTGACTCTGAAAAATAAGTCGTAAGACACTAAGAGAATGTGAGCCCTTACTAGGACCTCGTTCTCCTGTTCTTCTTGGTTGTGGATAATAATCCAGACTCAGTAGGAATTATTTAAAAACAAAACAAAAACAAAAGCAGCTTATGGCTTGTGTGGACCTGAGCAGGACAGAGGTTTGAGAAAATGCATGTTTGATATTTGATTATACCTAAATCTTTTTTTGAGGTAGATAAATGTAAGGCAGCCGTTTTTCCCCCCTCTTAAAATTAAAACTTTGATAGAAAAATAACATCATTAGTAAAAAAGTTTTGTGCGTGTGTTTTTTTTTTTTTAAGATCACCAAGAAAACGGAGGTCTAGGTCACGATCTGGTTCTCGAAAGCGTAAGCACAGAAAACGATCGCGCTCACGCTCGAGAGAAAGAAAGAGGAAGTCATCGCGTTCATACTCCAGTGAAAGAAGAGCTAGAGAAAGGGAGAAAGAACGGCAGAAGAAAGGGTTGCCTCCAATTAGGTCTAAGACATTAAGTGGTAAGTGATAGACATGCTTTTGAAAAACTTTGGTGTCAGTGAATACTGAGAAAATAGTTAACTGCTACAGTCTCTGCATCTTATTTTAAGACTTAAGAATTTGAAAAGTGGTTTGGTAAATGAGTAATTTTATCCTTGGTTTTTATAATGTGATAGGGAAGAAAAGAAAAAGGAGCAGTTTCTACTTAAATGCTAAGGTCAGTGAGAGTTGATTTTTTTTTTTCTTACAAGTTAAATTATGAAGTGTAAGATTTGGGTAAATAATACATAAAGTGGACCACGCACAGTGTCTGGTACGTGGACACGGTGACTTCTGTGCATAATGTCCTAATTGGTGAACCATCAGGTCTGTAGGAGTAATGATTGTAGAAAACATGTAAATTTTAACGCTCATTTAGAAACTTACTGAATCCGTATTGAAGGAGTGATTCCTGTTGTATAAACTTTCCCTCCTTTATATGTTAATCTATAATGTGTGATTGAAACAACTTTGATGGTAGTGGGAGTTTCTTTTAGGAGAGGGCTAGGGGAGAGTTTACTTCGTAGGAATGTGAGGTATAGGGAGGTAAGTTGTAATTAGTCTCGAATTCTGCCTGCCGGACTCTTACTAGGTTCTGTGACTTCTACGGTGAACCAGTAGCCTGCAGGTGGGAAAATTACATAAAATAAAGCAAACTTTTTCTTTGCCAAAAGCTGAACATTGATCAGGTTATCTGATTCCAGAGATCTCCAAATTCTGTTATGGAAATAGATAAATAATTGGTATAACTTACAGTAATGCTGAAGCATCTTGGAAGTTTGGGCTTCTAATTAAAGGCAGTAAGTAGCCTTCTGCTTACTAAGTTAGTGCACTTTCAGCAAGCTTTGGCAATTTTTCCAGAATCTTATCTGATTAGGAGATCCAGTGTTAATCTAATAATGTTGCTCTTCCTCACTCCAAAAGTTTCTGTTTATCTCTTGGGTGAGGGGCCCTAAAGGGCCCAAAGGTGTGGCCATAAAGTCTACTGTGCCTTTCCCAGTGATTACAGTGAAGACATTCAGAATCTCCAATTTTAGGATTTGGCTTTTACATTGTATCTCTTTCATTTAGTTCCTCACCTATTTGTCATGTTGCTGCCACCGTTTACATAGTTATTGATCATGAGGTTAATTTTTCTATTGCTGTTTTATTTTCATGGATAAAACACAGTAAAAAAACAGAAAGCACATAAAGTATGGTGAAACGTTTGTCTGATTTATTACCTCAAAGCTCTCCTTACTAAGAAGCAATATTCATTTTATGTGGTTCCGAGCACATTTTAAACACATGCAGTAGTGTTTCTCTACAATTAGTCCTCAGGACACACGAGTTTTTATGAATAATTCTGGGTATATGAAGCACCAACAAACAGGAGCATCCTAGGAACCCGGTGTCCGCTCCTCACAGGATGGGAGAGACATCGTTGCTTTCTGGGAAGAAGTGAAGTTATCCATGGGAACGATTTGTCGAGAGACAGCACTGAAAGCACATGGGAACATGGAGCAGGTTTCGGGGGGGTGAAGGCGGCTGCGGTGCGTGGGATAGAGTAGGAAGAGGTGGAACTGTTTAGTGAGAGAGGTCCAGAAAGTTGCTGAGCTTTTGTGGTGGGTTGATTAATGGTTCCCCAAAGATGTCCACAGCTAAATCACTGTAGCTTATAAATATGTTACAGTACCTGTTAAAAGGGACTTTGCTGACTGGATTAACAAGGATCTTGATGTGGGGAGATTAATTTGGATTATTCAGAAGGACTCAGTATAATACATAGATCTTTATAAGCGGGAAACAAGAAGGTCAGAGAGAGAAAGGGCGATGTGAAGATGGAGGGAGAAAGGTAGAGATTGGTAGGTGCTACACTGTTGGCTTTGAAGGTGGAGGTCATGGCCCGAGGAATGCAGACAGCTGCGAGAAGTTAACAAAGGTGAAGAAACAAGTTTCCCCTGGTGCTTCTGGAAAGAATGCAGCCCATTCATCCTATTTAGGAACATCACAACTGTAAAAGCACGCATTTTTATGTGTTTTAAGCTACTAAGTTTCTGGTATTTTGTAACAGTAGCTAAAGAAAACTTTTTCCCTTGAGACTGTTAAGTAAATTATGTGTGCATAGAGCGAGACTACATGAGGCAAAGAAGAAATGGCAGGGAAAGAACAATTACTGAGGATCCGTTAGCTGAATGACACCCAGACTTTCTGCAGATGTAGGTGATGTTTGAGTTCTGACCCACCAGAGGAGAGACCTGATTGAAAACACATTCAGTGGACATCTTATAATAGTTACATTTTAATGTTGGTCTAAATTAGCTCTAGAGTAAAACCTGTTATAAACCTCTGGGTAAACCTCTAGTAAAACCTCTGGGCCTTCCCTGTTATAGATCAAAGGTAATCAAAAAGCTGGAAATTTATTCTTTAAAAATGACACTGATTAAAGTCCAAGTGCAGTTTGATGTTTGACTCGTGGGTGTTAGGAGCGCTGTCCCCCTGTCTTCCATAGTTGAAAGTCTGCATGTAACTTTTGACTGACCTGAAACTTAACTACAGTCATCCCTCAGTGTCCATGGGAGATGGGTTCTGTGACCCCTTCGAAGACAGTACACTTCAAGGATGCTTAAGCCCTTATATAAAGTGGCTTAGAACAATGCATACAGTTGGCCCCACATTTCCTCGAGTTACCAATGGTGGATTGAAAATACTGTTTTCCGTTTGCGATTGGTTGAATTCTCAGATGTGAACCCTAGGGACTTCGAGGGATGACTTTATGTATTGAAAACAATTCACATATAAGTGAACCTGCAGAGTTCAAACCCATGCTGTTCAAGGGTCAACTGTACTTTAAAACTCTGCAACTCTATTACCTGTAAATATTTTTAAATTAAGTGTCTTCAGGAAAAGGAGATGTGTATGGAGGCATGAGCAGTAATAGCTAAAAGTAGATGAGAGGTCTCACGTGTGACATTTGTTTATTCCATTAATCCCATTATGTGGCTTCCATGTCTTTCGTTTTAACACTTAAGGAGTTCTAATTCAATGTTTTACTGTTTGTATTTTCATGAAAATTATTTCCTTAAGGATAAGATACTGATGTGGGATTTAACTGTTGGTTAGGGAGAAATACCACCTAATCTTTCCAGCACAGAAAAATACTTAAAAGGTACACAGGATTGTAATGAAAAGTGGTTTTGAAACTTTGTTGCACATTCAGATCACCTGTGGTGTTTTAAAACTCCCAGCTCCTGCTCCCTTATACTCCATACCATTCATGGTCTTTTACAGTGGGGCCCAGGTACCCACAGGTGGTTCAGCTGTGCAGCCAGCTTGACAACAGGTGACACGACAAAGGTGGACTTGGCGTGGATGTGAATGGGTACCTAAGATTGTAGTTGACTTTTAAACAGATAAAATTGTCATTTAACACCCATTTCAAATATGCTGTCTTAAATTTTAATGTTATTGTCAGTAGAGCTTTTTCCTTAGCACCTTGAAAAAAGTCACCGTCTGTGCTTCAGGTCACTTGTCTCTCATGTCTTGACAGTGTGCAGCACTACTCTCTGGGTCGGTCAGGTGGACAAGAAGGCGACACAGCAGGATTTAACCAACCTTTTTGAAGAGTTTGGACAGATTGAATCCATTAATGTATGTATCAGTTGTTGAAAATAAAGTTAAAAAGAATAGGGTTTTCACTCATACAGAGTCATTTCAGTTCCTAATTTTACAATAGTTTAAGGTTTAAAAAAAAGAATAGCATTTTCACTCATACAAAGAGTCATTTTGGTTCCTAATTAGTCAATTGTATCTGCCTTTACACATCTTTACAAGGATTGTCCAACTTTTATCAGTTCTGTGTATATTCTGCTGCTGTTCATTGCCTTGCTTAATTAATTTTTAAAATGGAATTCTTAACAAAAATTCCTAGGGGTTTTAGAGCAGTGTAGCACTTGATTCCTAGAAACATTGAATGTTTGAGTTGCAGGAACTAGTGTGATCTAGTTTAATTCCTTTTTTAGAAAAAGGAAATGAGGAAACTGAGTCCCACAGAGTTGCACTCCCCTGTACATGAGCACATAGGTAGTTTGGAGACATAGCTGGACTTGGGGTCCCCGTCTTGTACCAGCCTCCCCCTTCCACTTCCTCCCCCTCCCTCTCTTCCTCTGAAAGCCAGCCTTTGACAAGAAGACCTGTGTGGCCAGGGCATCTCCAGTCAGTGGAGCTGAGCTTTTTCACTCCTCAGCTTAGTTCTCTCAGTGACTCTGCCCTCCCCACTATCCTTCTTTGAGTGTTCTCTTCTTCCCGAAAGGCTGTTGTTTTTCCCTGGGGCCAGAACTAAGTAAAAAAACGCTTTATATTGGTTTGTTTGAGGACACTTAAAGTTAACTAACCATATGATTGTATTTACTGTCATTATACTATGTCTACTTACTGTTATTTACTGGAAAATTAGCTGGTTTTCCTTTCTAGTGTGAGATCCCAACATTCCTTATATGCCCAAACTTGACTTTTCTTTATTAATAATAGCATTCTTTATTTGAATTGAATTTGATCGTTTTGTATTTTACTTTCAACTGTGTTTGATCTGATTGGAGCCTCACAAGATGCTTGGTTAGTAATTCAAATATCTTTTAACTTACTGGTGAAGAAACTAAGTGATTTGCCTGAGTTACGCAGATAATAAATTGGTGATTGGTTAATAAGTAGGTGATTGGTTGAGTGTTTCAACTAGTTATTTCAAATTTCTCTTTCTACACCATGAGAGGGCTGTAGGTATTTTAAATTTCACCTGTCAATACATAACTACCATTCAGAATCCATGAACATTTAAATTCTAAATTTTTTTTCTGATTGTTCCTTACCCTCAAACTAGTGGTTTTCAGCCCTCGCTGCATGTCAGAAATGTGTTGACATGTGAAAAAACAGAGAGGCCCGTGATCAGGGTCTTTAGAAGCTTACCACAGTGCTGTAAAGCCAGCACCACTGCTCTGGACAGATCCTGGATCCAAGTAGCATTTTGGATTTTCCCCTCTTTTGTGATGTGTGTAGTTTTTCTTATGTCAGTCATTTGGGCATTAGTTTCCTTGTCTCCCTCCTCTTCTATATTACCTTTTAAAAGCATAGTACTGAAATACCATGTGATGAAGTTTGGACTAGTCTTATGGAAGATGCAAGACCACATGGAGCTGGGATAAGCTGTGTAGCTGAGGGCCCTTGCACCCACCTGTCTGCTTACCAACCCCACTCACTGTGAATGAGAGCACCACTGACAACAGGCGGAACCAGCTGGCCCCGATCAGGAGAAGTGCACAGCTGAACTGCAGAATTGTAAACGAAATAAAATGGGCCAAGATGCCAGTGAGGGAGGGAATAAAGACTCTTAGAAAGAAGAGATAATAAACGTGAGCTACATGGAAAAAAACATATCAGGTCCACAAGATGCCAGGGAGAGCAACTGCGCCCTCTGCCTGGCGTGTCTTTCCGTAATGAGCCCAGAAGAAAGTCTGTGTTCTAGGAAGCCTTCCTGGACTACCGTAACTGCTGGGAACCCTTGCCCCTCTGGAATCCACTAGATTCGTTGACTCGGCGCCTCGTAGCTCTCTTGTGTACCTCTTGTCTTTCCCAGTTGGAACCTGGAGGTGGTCAGGGCCCTATCTTCTTTTATTTGGATTTCCCGCTGTGTCAACAACAGGACTTTGCATATTATAGGGACAAAACAAGTATTTGTGCATCTAGTATATGGTGCATTTAGATAATAGAATATTTTATATGAAAAAAATAAAAGCATAGTCCTTACAAATAATAGGCACTAAGTTATTTTGTGAACTGAAGTATACTGAATGGTAAAATCTGGGATTTGAAAGATTGATAGTAAGATTTAGAAATCTTTTACTTGGTTTTAGGGGAGTTTGAGGACTGTTAGATTTAGCGTTTAATAGATCATTACAGAGTTTGAAGAAAATATTTTCAGTGGGTTGGTAAGGAGTTCGGTATATGTCATAGGAGTTGAAGTATGTAGGGGTTAGATAGACTTCTCTTTGGAAAGGTTTGGTATTAAAGTGACAGTAGCTTGAAGTGCTAGCAAGACCGAGGGAAAGGTTTTTATTTATTTTGACAAATAGAGTTTATGAGATACTGAGTTATAATAAAGTGATAGAATACCCTTTGAGTTCTTCAAAAGAAACTGAAATGCTCTCTATTTTTCTGAATTAATACATTAAGGATAATTTTATGATCTGATAGTCTGTTGAGTAGTTAAATGCTTTATAAATAAAACTCTTAGATCCTTACACTGAGGCTGTTTTGGTATTCATTTTGAAATCTATTTCCAGAAGTACTTGGACAAAATTAAGTTTTATAAAATTGAAAAACTTTATTTTTATCGTTTGTTGTAGATTTTGTATCTATTATAGATTTTGTATTAGGGATAAGATACTTACCCCAAGACAAAAATTCTTCATACATTACTCAATACAATATTTGAAAAAATTGACCTAACACTCTGAATAAATTGTATACCTTCAAATATGTCGGCCATACAATATTATTTTTCTTTTATTAGGTAGTATTGTATGCATGTCTTCATACTTTCCAAAATAGTTTTTGCTGTGTATCAGAGACACTTTTAATTGACATGATTATTTAAGATTTCATATACATCATGGCTTACTATGAGATCCAACTAGTTTTTGAATTTTGGGATTTTTTTGAAACTAAGTAATTAGTTATATATGAATTAAACCCATAAACAAATAGCTGGAGGAAGAAAAGGGAAAACAGTTCAGTATTTGTCACTAGTCAATGTTCTGTTCCATTAAAACCCTAAAATGCCAGAATGAATTGTACTCCTTATGCCCCTTCTAAAGTAAATTTTTTTTTTAAATAGATGATTCCTCCCCGGGGCTGTGCTTATGTCTGCATGGTTCATCGACAAGATGCATTTCGGGCACTTCAGAAACTCAGTTCTGGGTCGTATAAAATTGGATCCAAGGTCATTAAGGTGAGACTGGGGGAGGAGGGAAACATGGCTTTTGTTTTATTGGATTATTAGAATGTTTCTATATTTAATTCATCTTTTTTTTTAATGTTTTGGGTAAACTGACAAATTTATTATTTCAGTATTGTTGAGTTATAGAAATAGATACAGGTAAAACAATAACAAAATTTAGTCAAACAGTTCTTTGAAATCACATGTGGACAGATCACCATTTTATGAGCAGATCTTTTTAATTTATACAAGTTTGTCTTTATTTTTTCTCAATGCTTCCTAATCATACCCCTTAATTATAGTATTAATTTCTCCTTCTTAACTTCTTGTCTTATATAACTCAAGCCCTTGTAAAGGGTTTATTTTTATTTTCCTCTTAGTCTTTAAAGTATTATGTATTTTTCTAATTTTACTTCATATGACTAATTTACGCTTCACTTCTATTTGGAGATAATTTATTCCATCAGTTTCTGCAGCTCAATTAGAAACTTTAACATAACTGCTTTCAGGGGAGTTACTGTGCTCATGCTTTGTCATTTTATGGCAGAGAGTTTCTCTTTATAAACTAAAGTGTCTGTCACTGGTCCCTTTCCTGTTTTCTGGAGTACCAAGAGCTTGTTTAACACATTAAGCGTGGCGTCAGTCCCTGGGGACTGACAGTGACCTCTCTGTTTAGGTGACATCAGTGTGTGGGACCGGCAGCATCAAGGTTAAAAAATAAATGCTGTAATTTTAATGAAGTTTTGCATTGGCTGCACCATTGTGCGCCTGTTTATACTCTAACTCAACACCCGTCGAGTGGTCGCCGGCCCGCCGCCTGAACAGAAAGCCTAGCAAAGTCGGCTCTGTGCTTAACGTGTTAAATTATAATAACTATTCCAATGATCAGTAATGTAGCTTGACATCTTTATGGTGAAAAGCAGATTTGGATATTGTTTCTGAAAATCTGTTTTAAAGTTAGAGTAAGAAGTGGAAATAAATCTCATAAGCACCATCGACATCTAGTGCAGGTTTTATTTTACAGACAAAAACAGAACAGCGAGAAATTTTTCATTGCTGCTGTCCTTTCAGCAGTGATGCTGTACCCGTCTGCTGGTTTCCAAAAGTGAGTTTATTTGTAGCTACATTGTCTACATGTTTTTGAATGTTTTATCTTGTTTTTACAGTATTTATAAGCTTTCCTTTTTCCTCTCCTCATTCCTGATAGATTGCTTGGGCTTTGAACAAGGGTGTCAAAACAGAATACAAACAATTCTGGGATGTGGATCTTGGAGTTACATACATACCATGGGAAAAAGTGAAAGTGGATGACTTGGAAGGTTTTGCAGAAGGGGGCATGATCGACCAGGAAACTGTAAATACTGGTAAGAACCCTAAGGGTACTTTTGTTTAAAAAAATACGCTTAAAAGATTGGAATTGATATGAGTTTTTCACGATAGGGTCAGTTGTGATTGTTCTAGTTCCTGGATTCTTCCCCTAAAAGAGAAAAAACATGAAACGCTGCTGTGTTTAATGTGCATGCTTGATGGGTTCTATTTCATAGTGTCAGAGTATAGGTGGTGTTTTAGAAGCCTACAAATATAGCATTTTTCATGCTTGTCTTTAACAAAGTTTGGTCTTTTAAGAGAGAGTTGTATATTATATGTATGGAGGTTTTTTTTAAACTAAATATTTCAATTCCTTGAGTTTTAATGAGAACTGGAGACTTAAGAAGCTTCTTTGAAAAACTTCCTAGATTATTTTGATTAGCATCCATGTTGAGAATGGCAGAAATAGCCTCTTTGTTTAGAGAGCTATGGTTCATATGTATGCAATTTGACAATGCTTACAACATAATCTTCTGGCTTGCTCTTTTTAAAAACTTGTTTTTTTTTTAATTTCAAAAAATTTCATAATACAGTTAAAAACAATTATCAATTTTAATCAGTTAAAAATGATTATCAATTATGACCAGTAAAAAAGACTCAAAAGAATTGAAATATGATATGTTATTTCTTCACATTATTTTAGCATAATGAGCTAATTTTTAGAATATTTTTGTTCTTGGGCCAGTGCATATATTCAGACACTTTTTTGGTTTTCTTGTCCGTTTCTCCAGAATATTTATTCATTTAACAAATATTTTAGTTCTCTCTGCAAGGCATAACTTTAGGAATTGGGGTTACAGCAGTGAGGCAGGCAGGCAGGCAGGCAGGCAGAAGCCCTCCCTCTCCTGCAGTGCACACTGCAGTACAGAGGTTGACAGCCTCTAGCCTTCAGGCCAGACCTTGCTGGCAGGCCGTGCTGTAAGTAACAGTTTACAGAAACACAGCCGTGCTCACTTGCAACAGAGAACATACGGCCCGCAAAGTCTAAAAGTCCAAACTTCTTCAGTGGAGGAAAAGTTTGCCAACCATGCTCTAGTGGAAAGAAAGACTGTGAACAAGAGAGATAAACTATACAGCACTTCTGTGTTGCTAGGTTTTAGTGAGATATACAGAGAAGGGGGATGGGTAGTTTAGGTGTGGAGCTAATTCAGTGTAAGTGATTGAAGAAAGTCTAATGGAGAGGGTGGTATTTGAAGGGGTGAGATGTGTGGCCACCTGGGGAAAGAGCATTCCATATAGAGGTACAGCAAATGCAGAGTCTATTTAAAAAATTGTGAGACCGGCATGGCTTGAGCCAAGTAAGGGAGGAGTGTGTAGTAGGAGATTCAGTCAGAGAGAGAGAGTGAAGAAGTCATGTAAAGTCTTAGCACTCATTGTAATGACTTTGCTCCTTAATCTGAGGGAGATGGAGAACCATTGGAGGAACCATCAGAGCTTCTTTTTTCTATTTTTCCCTAGCTGTATATTCAGAAAGATTGTTCTGTATTGGGTCAGTACTCATTGCTCTTCCCTTGTGACAAAACATGGAATAAGGTTGGTTCCTCTTGCGTCAGACAGCCTTGGAGATACGTATCTGTTATATTCCTTCTAAGTGTTTTCTCTAGACCAGATATTTCAACATCTTCCATTTTTGGCTCGTGTCATGCTTTGGACTCCTTAGTATCCTAATCAGATTTATCTGGGCAAAACCTAGATTGGCACCTATAGTTGTGAACACATCTTAAAGATAGGTGTGCTATGTAGTTGAAGGAATTAGACAAGCATGGAATAAATGCATATATAGAAATAAGATTAAAAATTGTACCTATCTAGAGGAAATCAATTTCAAATGTTTTGTTTAGAGTGGGAAACTGTGAAAAGCGCAGAACCTGTTAAGGAGGCCGTCCAGACAACTCAAAGCCCACCTCCAGTGGAAAAGGAGGCCGTGGTCACAACCCAGGCAGAGGTTTTTCCTCCCCCTGTGGCTGTGTTGCAGGTCAGTGCTGGATGTTTTCCTTGTTGAATGTTTTGCTTTACATTTTTGTTTTTACTCATGCATTTACTTTACAAAACTGGGAGGAAATTGTCCAAAATGGAATAAAAATGAGTTAAATCGAACTTTTTTTTTTTTTTCCAAAAAAAATTTTTTAGAGATGGTCTAATTAAGTATTATTTATTGCACAGATAATTGTCTGCTCTGTGACATTCACTGTTTTAGGCATCCGAGATTGGGGTAAATTGGTGGGGGAAAAACTGAAATCAAACCCCTGCCCTTTTGGAGCTTTTGTTCTCAAAAAGGGAGACAGAAAATATAAAGTCAATAAGGGTATGAGATACTGTGGAAGGGAGAAGGTAGTATAAGGATGATCAGCCTGGGTAGGTGATACAGTCTTAAATAACATGGTCAAGGTAGATAATTGAGAATGAGACATTTGGTCAGCATCTTAAAGTTCCTGAGGGAACTAACCATTTGGCTATCCGAGGGAAGGGCCCTAGGCCAGGAGCATGTTTGGTGTGATCCGGGAACGCAAGTGGGCTCTAGAGTAAAGTGAGTGAGAGGCCACCTAGTAGAAAAGACCTAGGACTTTGGTTTTCAGTCTGAGATGTGGAGCCTTTGGAAGATTTGAAGGAAGGAGTGACTTGCCTGACTTAAGGTTTTAAGGGATTTTACTGGATACTGTTGAGAATAGACTAGCGGGCATGGATGAAAGCAGGGAGACCAGTGAACAGACAGTTGGAGCAGTCCACATGCCAGAGGATGATGGCTCAGACTAGCCTGATAGCAGTGGAGGAATGAGAAGTGCTGGGTGGGGTATCAGGTGTGTTTTGATGGTATGACCAGTGGGGCCTCTTGGCATGATTAGATTTGAGTTGTGAGAAAGCAGAGGCAAGGCTTTTGGTCTGAGAAACTGGAAAGAGGAATTACTGTTGTCTGAAAATAGGAAAGTCTGTGGGAAGAGTTGTTTTGGGAAGAACAACGAGGAGTTCAGTTTTGTGCATATGAGGTGTCTTTCAGACAGTAAAGTTAGGATGTTGAATAGACCATGGATACAATAGGAAGTTTAGAAGAAAGGTACAGCCATAATGCAGATAAATATTTGGGAATTATTGTACCAAGGATGAGTACAAAGTTTTTAGTAGTAGAAATTAAATTTATGAGAAATTGGAGTTATTTTAAAGCTGTTATTGACATGTTTTCTGGTGGTAGGTTGCATAATAGTGGTAGGTGTTATAAACTTAGTGGAAAATGGCAATTTAAAATTGAGTCTGATATACACTATTCAAGTAGGTGCCCATTACTTTACAGCACTTGAATGTTAGATAGATTTCACAATTTCCACATGTACTGTCTGTTGAATAATAATGCCTTTCTCTTACCCCAAGTAGGCTTACTTACAAGTATACAAAAAGGAAAAAGCAAAGCAGCTTAATATGATGCTATTTGTTACCTTCTTAAACAAAAAATAGAAATAATTTACCTTTAGATATTCTAAGATGTAATCATTGCAGGTGGATAAAATGATTTATGGACTTTTTATTTTCTACCCACAAAGATTCCAGTAGCACCAGCTGTGCCTACAGTTAGTTTAGTCCCACCAGCATTTCCTGTGTCCATGCCGGTTCCTCCTCCTGGCTTCAGTCCAATCCCTCCACCTCCTTTTCTACGAGCAAGTTTTAACCCTTCACAACCACCTCCTGGTAAGGAAATGTCTTATTAATGGAACTCTGTGTAGAGTAGTACTTAAACTGTTCTTTTTCCAGGTTAAAATGCTGTAGAGCAGTGATTTTCAAACCTGAGCATACGCTGGAGTCACTTGGAGGGTATAGGAAAGCAGAGATTGCTGGGCCAGCCTCTTTTGCTTCAGTGTGACTGAGGGGGGACAAGACATTGCATGTCTAACAAGTCCCTCAGGTGATGCAAATTGTTGGAGGACCATACTTTAAAAAGCATTGACAGAGAGAAGGAAAGGAATCCTTTAAAATTATTGAAATGCTCTTAAAATAATTTAAATTTTATGTTGAAATTTTTTAAAGTGAATCCTCATACAAGGATATGGTTATTGGTTTCAGTTTTTTTTTTCCTGTTTTTTATTTTTAAGAGACAGAGTAAGAGAGGGAAAGAGGGGAGAGAGAAGAAGAGAAAGAAAAATAAATACATAGATACATACATGCGCATGTGTGTGTGTGCGCGCACATGTGTGTGTCAGATTGCCTCCCGTACCTGCTGTGGGAGGGATCAAACCTGTAATGTTTTGGTGTACAGGATGATGCTCCAACCAACTGAGCCACCCAGCTGGGACTGGAAATAATATCTTAAGATGCTAATTGAATCTGTAATACATTTTTTTATCTAATTGTTGATAAAAGTTGCTTAAATCAGTGTTTCTAGGTAAAAACTTTAGTTTATGTAAGTAACATCAATTAAATATAAATAATTGCTTATATAGAATTATTTGCCTATTATAGAAATGAGGTACTATAATTTGATTTTTGTAATTTAAGTTTGTAGCTGTTAAATAGAGTTCCTAAAAATATTAACAAGGCCAAAATGAATTCATTGTCTGAAAATGGTTGTAATTTGTTTGTCTTATGAAATTTTAAAATTACAGTTTAATACATAACTTGAAATTGATGCAGATTTTAATTAGAATTTTATCTCCATATATTTTATGTATTTGAAAATTACTCTTGTGAAGTACTTTCTGTATTTGTGATTTTAAAAATAAAATTTTGTTCAGAAGATGTTTAAATGATTATTTCAAACACCATACCATGTAGACTTTATAAAGTCATTGTCTAGCATTCATTTGTTGAAAATCACATATTTTTTTTATTTTCTTATTTTCAGCAGCTGTTTCTAATCGAATTTAATGTTAGCTCTGTACTTTAAAAACGCAAAGGAGCAGGTTTATAGTTTGATCATTCAACTATAAATGATCAAACAGCTAGTATTAAATTGAAGATTTATTTTAATGCTGAAAACATAATGTAACAACCAAGGTTAATGAAAATATCTGATCTAGTGGGTAAACATATCATATGTATCAAAGAAATACAGTAGCACCTTATATAGATGATATTGCATGTAGTATCAGCAGCTTGAAATGTAGTGTTTAACTCCCCAAGTACTTATTCACAATGCTAACATGTAAACAGGCTGCCTGGCTTGTATTAATCTGTAATTTGATGGCGTTATAGAGGACTTCAACAAATGGTAAAAAGTAGGATTTCTTATGATGAGTATCTCGATGTATTACTTAGCTTACTCTATACTACAGATCAAAGAAGGTAGTATATATAAAAGTAATTTTTAAAATGGAATACATTCACAAATCGAGGTTGTAGTAATGAAAGACTTATAAGAAAATAGGATTTCACTTAGAGCTATTCAAATCTTTGATTTAAAAGAAGTAACGTTTCCTATGTTATTTTATTTGGGGTCTTTTTGTTAATGTAGGTTTCATGCCACCTCCAGTTCCACCACCCGTTGTACCACCACCGACTATTCCACCAGTAGTACCAACACGTGAGTTTTCAGTTTGAGAATTTTCTTAATTCCTGGTAGCTTTAATGTGTCATTTCTCATTCTTGTGAATTATAGTTCATTTTTTATGATGAAAGTTTTCATACATGCATTTCTTTTTTTGTTAAATTACTCTAAAATATTAACAGTGTCATTTGACAGTCCATGTTTAGATTTACTCTCTTGTCTCAAAATGTCTTTTTATGATTGGTTTACTTAAGTTGAAATTCAGAGAAGGACCTCCCCATCGTGTGTGTGTGTGTGTGTGTGTGTGTGTGTGTGTGTGAAATATCTTAATCTAGAGTAGTACTGCTCAAACCTCTCTTCTTTAATTCTTCATATCTTTGACTTGTTGAAGAAACAGTTCACTTCTATATGCAAGATTCCAAATAATGGATTTGTTTTTGTTTTTGTTTTTTGCTTCTTTGTGGTACTGAATCTGTTCCTCTAACTCTTAGAATTTCCTATAAATAGGAAATTTTTAGCACCAAAGGTGTGCTTTGATTTCACTTCAACTTTTTTGGTGAGAATTCTTAAAGTTGGGGTACTGTAGACCTGATACTACATCATATCAGGAGCTATGCAGTGCCTTCGTTTTCTTCTTAAATGATGTCAAGATGTACCAGAGCACTCAGATAGGGGGCCCTGGTGGTTAAAATGTTTCCCTTCGAATTTGTATCTGATGGTTTTATTCATTGATTATTACTACTTAAATCTACTTCTCATTAGTTTCAAAGTGGTGATTTTTTTATTTTTATAATTCCTTACATATTTCTTAGCTAGAATTTTTCTATAAAGAAAAACTTGCCCTGACTGGTGTGGCTCAGTGGATTGAGCCAGTGGCTTGGGAACCAAAAGGTCACTGGATCGATTCCCAGTCAGGGCATATGCCTGGGTTGCAGGCCAGGTCCCCACTTTGGGGCATGTGAGAGGCAATTGATAGATGTTGCCCTAATTGAGAGATGTAGGGTCCTCTCCCTGTCTTTCTCCCTCCCCTTCCCTCTCTCTAAAAGTTAGTAAGTAGTTTAAAAAAAAACCCACACAGCTTACCAACCAATAGTATATGTAGTTACCTTGAAATACAGTTGTATAGGTAGATGCTAAATTCTCTCCTGTAAATGCCATTTTTGAGAGTAATGAGTTAGTAGTTCTATGATATTTCCAGTTATATCCAACAGCTGAAGCTGGGAGAGAATTTCTCTTATTTCTCTTCCTCTTTTCCCTTTCCCTTCACTTCTTTCTCCTTATTTTCTTTAGTGTTTATAGATTATGCAGTTACATTCACTTTTCTCTTTGCATTTTAATTTCATCCTTGACAGTGAGAGACTGTTCATGTTGCCTCTGTGTCTTTTTGAGATGACTACGTCAATTTTTTAGAGTTTCCTAGTATTTTTTAGTTCAGTATTGGCCCAGAGGACTTTATTATAAAGAGAGTGTGTATGATAGAGACCTTCCCTTTTGATAGTACCCATTTTCCTTATATTTTTAAACTCTTTGCTCTCCTTTAGTGTCTAGAATTCTTTTTTTTTTATTGTTGGTTAAGTAGGAAGAATTATTTTTTCTGAAAATTAGAAAAGTGTTCACCATTCACAGAGACTCATCCTAGAGCCTACCTCTCAGTTATTTTTTTCTTAATTTACTTACTTTGGAAAATCTGGGATAAATTTAATAGCGAAAGAGAAATGCCACCGTGTTCCAGATACTCTCCTTTTTGCTTACATAGTCTCATTTAATTCTCATAATTTTTATTCATGGTCCCAGGTGGTTTCATCCTGGCTTTACAGCTTTCTTATGTGCTAACAGGTTGTCCAGATAATCAAGAGTTAAATGTGAGGCTAATACAGTTCCTAAAAATCCCCAAGTAAATGACTTAACTGTGTATGATATAATTTGGACTAAAAATTCTAAGTATTCAATTGTGATTTTATATTCCTGTAGTTCTGTTTTTTAACATACAAATGATTTAACATATAAACATATATGTTTTAACATATAAACTTTTCTGTATCATGTAGGGGCTTTTCTACCCATTCTTTGAATTTTTAGTCCACTTTATCTCCCCATCTGATGAGTTCTTACCTTGTTTGACAAAAAGTGGTGAATACAAGGACTGTCGTCCATTGTAATTTCAAGGGGATTGGGCAGATTTTTATTCTCAAACATTTGTCAGTCTGCACGAATCATTTCTGTATGTTCGTATATACATGTACTGGCATCCTTGGAAAACTACGTTGTTTTTTTTTTGTTTGTTTGTTTTTTTTGTTTTTTTGTTTTTTTTTTTTTTGGTATTACTGGGATTTTCTTAAGTTAATTGGTCCTTATGTTAGTGAACATCTTTGTAAATATTTTTTAAAAAATTTGCAATTTAAAAAAAAATAAAGTTTTCCAAATAAAATTTATCCTGTTCATGGTGACACATTCATCATCTTGAGCATCAGTTGTTATACAAAGTGCTGGGTGACACGGAGATGCTGTGAAATGAAACACTCAAGCTGCTGAAAGTTCGTTTTCATTATAGTGATATAGCGGGCTCAGAAGAGCACTTCTGTAGAGCAGGTCCTTGAGTGATGTCTTTGCATTCAGTGCTGTTTGGTTATAATGTTTCTGAGGTGCTGTGGGAACATATCTCTTGTTTATATCCATCAGTCTGGGTAAAATTGGTTTTGTTACGCATCGTTTTAAAGTCACAGAGCCTATCCACACCAGTAGGTGAGGACTTACTGTACGTCATGTTAATTGAGCAGTCTTAACCAAACAACTGGGGAGAGAGAATAGGGAGTCATTTAAAACTTCGGCAAGGCCATTGTTAGTCATGGTTAATGTTAATTTAGCACACGAATTATTAGATAATGAAGTCTGAAAATATTCTCTCCCTCTTTAAACAGCTTTAGTGCAGCCGCCATTATCCATGACTCCAGAAACTGTGAAGGAGGTTGGATTTGGTAGCCTTGTTTTACCAGGTGGTCCTGTTGCCAGCAATCTTGCTGCTTCCACTCTGCCAGCTGGAAATGTTTTTAATCCTGCTAAACAAGCAGAGCCTGAAGAAAAAGTACCTCATCTTATAGACCACCAGATTTCTTCTGGTGAAAACACCAGATCAGGTAAATTAAAATAAAAGTCCCCAGAAATAGTTAAATCATAAGCACTGCTTCTCTGTGGTAGTGTTCTAGTTCTGAGGTGCCATGCATTTGTAACCAGTTTAAGGCACAAATGTTGAAATGGTGATTTTTTTTTTAATGTCTTCACCCAAGGACATGCTTATTAATGTTAGAGAGAGGGGTCGGGAGGAGTAGAGAGAGGGAGAGAAACATTGATGTAAGAGAGAAATGTTAATTGGTTGCCCCTTGTACATGCTCTGACCGGGAATTGAACCCACAACTGTTCAGTTTATGGGGCAGTGCTCCAACCAGCTGAGCCACACCAGCCATGGTGAAATGTCTGTTAAAAACAAATTTGGTATTCTGTTCAGAATGGTGTAGATTTTGACACTTTTCCAGTAAGGCCGTTCTCCCTCCTTTTTTGCTTATTG
Organism: Micronycteris hirsuta; assembly: GCA_004026765.1. NCBI lineage: Eukaryota > Metazoa > Chordata > Mammalia > Chiroptera > Phyllostomidae > Micronycteris > Micronycteris hirsuta. Next base: position 223,591 of record PVJI01000618.1, read on the forward strand.
GGACTGCTTTAACATGTTGTTATCAAAATAAGATTGCACAAACTATGAATACTTATAAAACAATAAAAATAAACAATTAGATATAAATAACTTACTTCTATCAGGCATTATCTAGCCAGGTCTAGAGATAAATATGGTGTTTGAAAGCAACAAGTCCTTTTTTTTCCTCCATGACACCACTATTAGTATATTGAGAATTGTGGTTTAGAAGGACTTTCGTTAAAGATGGAGAATCAATATAAAACCTGGCATTTTCATTAACTTAAAGATCATGTAAGATTTTAGGCAACAGCCCCACTTATGTTTTAATATTTAAATTTCACTATACATAATAATAATTTTAGCTTTAATTTTTATTTAATATACTTTGAATCTTGGGAAACATGTAGCTGATTGATTTTAAGATAACTGTTAGAAATTATAGCATTAGTTTTCTTTTCATACCAGAATAATTTTTTTCTCCCCCACCCCAATTTCCATTTTAGTGATTCCAAATGATATTCCAAGTAACCCTGCGATTTTAGGACAGCCGCCAAATGTGACAAGCAATGCTGGAATTCTTGGAGTTCAAAGACCAAATGTGTCAAGTAATCCTGAAATTCTTGGTGTCCGACCATCTAACATTTCTAGTAGTTCCGGGATTATTGGAGTCCAGCCACCAAATATTCTGAATAACTCTGGAATTTTGGGAATACAGCCACCAAGTGCTTCGAGTAGTTCTGGACTTTTGGGAGTGCTACCCCCTAGTATCCCTAACAATTCTGGACTTGTAGGAGTACAGCCACCAAATATTCCAAATACACCTGGACTTGTAGGAACACAGCCACCAGCTGGGCCTCAAAACTTACCCCCATTAAATCTCTCTAGTCAAAGGATGCCTGTAATGCCGATGTTAGACCTTCGTCCAGGACTAATACCACAGGCACCTGGACCAAGATTTCCTTTACTACAGCCTGGAATTCCACCCCAGCGAGGAATCCCTCCCCCATCGATGCTTGATTCAGCTCTTCATCCACCACCCCGTGGTCCTTTTCCTCCAGGAGATATTTTCAGTCAGCCAGAAAGGCCTTTTCTAGTTCCTGGAAGGCAAAGTATAGACAATATTACTAATCCAGAAAAAAGGATACCACTTGGGAATGATAACATTCAACAGGAAGGAGATAGAGATTACCGGTTTCCTCCCATAGAAACCAGGGAAAGCATGAGTAGGCCTCCCCCGGTGGATGTTAGGGAGGTGGTTGGACGGCCTGTAGATCCAAGAGAAGGTCCTGGAAGGCCTCCACTAGATGGCAGGGATCATTTTGGAAGACCTCCTGTAGATATTAGAGAAAATCTCGTGAGGCCAGGTATGGATCATCTTGGTCGAAGAGAGCACTTTGGCTTTAATCCAGAGAAACCGTGGGGGCCGAGAGATTTTGATGAGAGAGAGCATCGAGTTCTACCTGTCTTCGCTGGTCCAAAAGGCTTACATGAAGAAAGAGGTAGATTCCGGTCTGGAAACTATCGGTTTGATCCTAGAAGTGGTCCTTGGAACAGAGGATTTGGGCAAGAAGTTCACAGAGATTTTGATGACCGCAGAAGACACTGGGAGAGGCAGAGGGATAGGGATGACAGAGATTTTGATTTCTGCAGAGAAATGAATGGAAATCGTCTTGGACGAGATAGAATTCAAAACACCTGGGTCCCTCCTCCTCAAGCTCGGGTTTTTGATTTCTTTGAAGGGGCCACTTCTCAACGAAAAGGTGATAACGTGCCTCAGGTTAATGGTGAAAATGCTGAGAGACATGCTCAACCACCACCGTTGCCAGTGCAGAGTGATCCTGAACTTTATGAGAAACTGACATCTTCAAGTGAAATAAACAAGGAGAAGAGTGACACAGTTGCTGATATAGAAAGTGAACCAGTGGTAGAAAGCACAGAAACTGAGGGGACATAATCATCACTCAGTAGGTAAAAGATACCTTTTGTAAAGTTGTCATCTCTCTGTAATAGATTAATGGCTGACTGGACCATAGTTGTTCACTTTTGTCTGCCAGAATTAAGTTAATCTGATGTTCATGTTCACTTTTCTCTTAAAATAATTGTACAACTGACTTGTATAGACATTGTTCTTAATATGAACATGGTAGGTAAACATTTTTTATTTTTCTGATAAAATATAAATGTTGCCCCCTGATTCTTTTAACTTCAAGGAAATGAATAACAGCTTGTCAGAGACTTCCTATGGAAGAAAGGAATTTTTAGATACTACCATTAGGTTGGATATGGCAATAGATATATTTCAAAATAGCAAGTTGTGGTATATCTTATCCATATCTTTAGGCTGCTGCAGAATTTTAAGGTAATAGACAAAGCTGTGAGATTTTATGCAAAGACTGGCTCTAGATATTTGAGGAGCACAATACAGAGATTTTAAAAAGTGATTTTGTAAAATCTACACTATGGTCTCTGTTTCTCCAAAGTAAGTGTTTGTGATTTGTTCCTCATACTGCAGTGAGTATAAAGAAAAAAGAAAACAACAACATAAATATTAAAATACGTTTCAATGTTGGGTGAATTTTGTTTTTAGATGCCAATAAAACTTATTTGTTTGATAACAGTGTTCTAGGAATTGTATTTTTTTAACCTACAAGTTCTTAAACCCTGAATCATTAGCAGCATGTGCTTAGTTGCAGAAGTTTTCTATTACTCTTAATAACAATAAAGAAGAACTGTATGGTGGAAAAAGCATGTACTTTAATATGAAAATCATGCAGTCTCATTAGTTTGTACCTAATATCTGTGTATATTTATTGTATAAGTGATACAGGGTTGTTTTTTTGTTTTTTGGGGGTTTTTTTTTGTTTCTCTGTATGTCTATTTTTATTCACATACAGAGAAAAATAGAAGTTGATAGTTTAGATAATAAAATATTTTTAAAACCTGGCCAGAAAGGGAAATTTGGCTAATTGATACTGCTCATAGTTACAACTCTTAGCCTTTATGAAGGGAAAATAAGAAATACTGTAAATAAATATATTAGCAGTTTGGCAATTTTTTTTTTAATGCAGTTAAGCATGAAGCCAGATTGAGTATGGACCCAAATTCTATGTAAATGCTTGCATTGCTTGGTTTTACACTGCATTCACTATTCTGCGTAGACATGCCAGTGCTAAACTCCTGGGCTGGTCACTTGCCTGAAGTGAATGCCTCAATGGCACAAAATGAATAGTGGTGTTGATGGATTTAAACACATTAATTTGTATACAAAGTGTCCATCCCATGCTTTGTAGGCTCTGGGTAGCACTCTTCAGATTCATTTCCAAGATAAACTGAGTAGCAGAAATATTTGGTCTTGGTTTCCTGTTAATTATTTATTTTTGTTTTAATTTTCATTTATCTGACGTTTGTGTCTCCTTTGGGTTTTACATATATACACATATGTGTAAAACCATTGGTGTTTTTTCATTTCTAATGATGGCTTTCATTGGGTCCCATGAGTAGTCATTTAGTTTCCTGTGTATTTCCAGCAATTCATCATTTGCTCTATTTATCTAGAATTCTTAGGTTTGTCAACTCCCTCTCTCCCCATTAGATTATACCATATATTCAAAATGGGAGGTTTTTGCTTACCTTATTTAATGATCTAGAGAGTGCTAAAACTTCTAAGTTTCCTAGGCAAAAATAAAGTCTTCCTACAGGTTTTGATAGAAATAGCATGTTATTTATTTTGTTATTTGGAAAAGTGGGAAGGGGAAATTTTTAAGGTAAATTTTTAAGGTGCTTATTTTTAAGGTAATTCAGTTTAGTTCCATAATTGCAGTTGGTTTCTGATCTTTTCCTTAGGGTAACGGGAAAACTGTGACAACAGTGCAGTTTTAATGTCTGGGAAGGATTTGCCTTGTTTTGAGGGAAATTATATTGACAATTATATTGACTTCTTAAACTCTTTTCGTTTCTTTTACCATTATTAAAATTATTGGCATTCACTTGGATTAGATAATATGAAAGAATGTGAGGCTTTTCACTTACTTTTAATCCCAGGCTTTGTAATCACTCTTTGGGCTTTCATGTGCAAACTGAAAACAAAATATGTTGCAAGTATTGCACTGGTGTAAAGGTTGTGGTCGTATGAGTTTCCAAGTCAGTTGTCCGTACAGAGTCTAGAAGCCTATCTGGGACATGAGTGACACTCCTAACATAGCTGAAAAAAAACTGTGTGTACTTGTTCTCATGTTGTCCTTGTTTTGTTGTATAATATTTGAAAGGATATTTAATCATTCTCACACTGAATTTTCAAAATTGATACTTATATTCACCATTTTTAAAAATTATGGACAGAAGTGTTGACTGTCTTACATTGATAAGTTTGACATAGGACCTATCACATTTTTGATGCTTTTGATCACGGTGTTGTCACTAGACTGCCAGCAACTTGAAATAAGCAAGGAGTGACTTAACCACTTCACTCTAATAAAATGATTTCAAGTGCTACAGGCAGTATCTACATTAGACACTAAATCACACAGTGGTTTGATTTGTGATTTATTAGAATGATATGACCTTCTGCAGTATCAGTAGGCTGCAGTATTTATTATACATTAATTATTAAAATATTAATTTTTTTAAATGTCTGCAGACATTTTATCATACATTGGCTTCTGTTCTTGGCATAAATGCATATACTGTAGTTTGATAATTTATATTATAGATAGAATGCATTTTATAGCAAAGTAGTCTTTATCTGCAGCATACCTGTAGAATGCTCCTTTATTCTAATTTTATATCTATACGTAGGGTGGACAAATACTTAGAAAGCATAGGAAGATGCAATAGTATAAAAATTTTTGCTTAGAACTCTGGAAATTATAATTAATTGATAAAATTCATTATTTATTACATTCTTACCAGAGTTGTTTCTTTTGTCCTGGTAATTTAGTTGCTTCATTAAATTTATTGACTATTTTTCACTCATATAAAAGGCTATAGTTTATGGACCTGCACATTTAGGGTTGGTTTGGGTGTGGGGCAGTTGTGTTACACTGAAAGAGAAAAAGTTACCTCTTTTAATTGGAAAAAGCACTTTTTTATAAACACATAGTACATCAGATTTAAGGTGCCATTCAGAATTTTTACAATGCTTCCAATATGACCTGCCAGTGATTATAAAACCCATTTCTAATTTAGAAATGTCAAAATATAATCAAAGAATTACAGTATTCATTATGGATTTTATAGATGTATTTTAGGTGGGTACGTCTAAAATTAAGGTAATTTATATTCAATTAAAATTTTATACTTTGTGTGCCTTCATCATTATTACTTTATTGGGTGCTATATTGGTAAAATGTTTTAAGGCATTTTAACTCTTTTAAAGAAAGAAAACATTTTTCTTTTTAAATATTTTACATAATATAGAAAAAGAAAGCATTATCTTTATATTATTATGACAGGCAAAATAAAATACTACATTGTGAGTAACTGCAGTGCGGCAGAGAGTTATGTTTTCTTTAATTCATGCTGTGTTTTTATATAAAACATCTTTTAAAATAGAACTTAAGTTGATTTATATTTTCCACTTCTGAAGAAAAAAATCAGGTTACCATAGTTTATAATAGGAAACTTGAAAGCAAGATACCTTAGTCCAACAAAACTCTCTGGAATTAGAATTTAAAATTAATGGCCCAGATTGTTTTCTTTTGGGGATCATACTATACAGAGGGGCATGCATATCGGAAGCAGTTTGAAACACTCTGTTTCTGTGGTTTTCAGGCAGGAAATATGGAGCTCTTTGAAAATTTGGGGGTTTGGGGGCCACCACAAATTCTCTAGTACAGAATTGCCTGGGGTGATACATATTTACACACACACCCCTCCCTTCCTGGATTCATGTGTGTGTACACACACACATCCCCCACATACCACCACTGTAGCTATATTAAAGTATGTAAATACTTCATATTCAGTATACTTGAGACTTCTAAAGTATTAAGTAAAATACTTGAGTGATACACAATTATTTTTAGTGTTTCAGTAAAGTAGATACTTGTGGCAACTGGTGTGGGAGGATGAATAAAAATTAGGGAAGTCCTTTGTCACAGATGTTTTGAACTCAAGCATTAATCTAAAAATGAATTATAGCAAGAAAAGGGTGGAAGGAAGCATATGAGATGGGTTTCTTTAGGAAGTTTTTTTGACTCAAGTGAAACTTTGTTTAGGATACCTCAGAGAAAAATTTACTTGATAGTATGTAATTCTTTGATTGTAGAAAGATCCCGTTTGGACAAAATTGCGAGCATTAACTTAATCGGGGCTAGAAGTAGCATTACTAGTGGGACTACTAAGATGTGGGTTGCACATCAAAAACTAATGCAAATCAGTATATTTTGGCATGAGATTTGCTCAGACATTTGCTTTCCCTCTATTTAAGTCTCCTCTTTCACGGGACTCTCTTCATCCTGTATGTACACTTAGAGTTAACTCTGCCTTGTTCTAATTAAGATAGAGAACAAATATTCTAAGTAATTTGTAAAAAAAAAAAAAAGTACGCACACAATATATGATATATCAAGGGGTAGAATTGTGCTAATAGGCTTAACCTTTTATTGTACAAGAAATGTCAGATAGTAGGATGACCTGTAATGAAGGATGTGGAGAGAGTGCTTATACACCGAGCTCAATAGATGGGAAAGGGCGAACCTCTGAAACTTGTGTCTTTGAGCCCTGAGAACGAGATGAGTTTAACGAGCATATTACACTGGCATAGCCACAGTAGATACGCAGCACTTGGTTGACCTGTGTTGCCCCGACCCCACCCATTATCACCCTGTCCCACCTTGGTCAGCTGTCACTGTTTTGTTGTTTTCTTCCCTTCTCCAAATCTTCTAATCCTAGTCATCATATCACTCCAGCCTTCTTTTTGACCAGGGACTATCAGTTGGATTTGTCTGTGTTGAAAGCAGTTTGCTACCCTTTGGGATTTCTAAGGTTATTTCTAGCATTTAAATGCCTTGCATCTATGAAATAAGTTTTCTCTTCTGTAAAAGACCAGTTGAAGGAGCAGGAGGAGCAAAAGGAAAGAGTAACAATATTGAAACACTTTTTAAAGAGAGGACAGATTTTACTGCCTTTGGGTTTTCAGAACTGGCTTTAACATTTGCTAGATGTAACGTCTTTGAACAAAATAACTGTACCTCTAAGCTCTAATAGTAATCTGCAGGGTTAAATTTTTAAAATTATTATTGATGATACTAGTTAATATTTAATGGACATGTGCTATGAGAAGAACTAGAATAATTTTATTACCTGAATAATATAATCCTCGTGACAGTCCTGTGAGGTAGTTGTTATTTTAATATCTGTTTTGCTAAAGAGAAATCTAAGTCTTAGATCTAAGTGACTTCCCAAGGTTTTCTCATAACTTGTAAATATTTGAGCAAAGATTGAAACCCAGATCTACTAAATTCAAAAATTAGTCCTTACCACCTAGTGAAGTGCCAGGCACACATCACAGAGGTTCACCAGCTGTTCCTCTTCTCTTTAGAAAAGGCGTATTTGTGCACAAAAGCATAGACTCGAAGAGCCCCACCAGGCTCATCCAAAGCTACAGTTAAACTGTAACTCACGCTGTGTTTTCATGGTTATAAGGCGCATGGGGCTGTCTTCTCGTGCTCAAGTTAACCGGTCCCTGCAGCTTCGTTCTTAGAGTCTGTGTTCAGTGTTTGGTTTTTCTTAAAGTTACACCATGACATAATATTGTTAACTTTCTTAATAACTTGCCATTTTGGAGGCATATTTCTGTTGCATTGATACTAAATAAGATTTCTTTTTTATTTTTCCCCAAAATTAAATAAAATTTCAAAACTTTTTATCCTTTAAAATTATTTAATACATGTAAAGCAGAGCCAGTGATAGCTTGAAAATTTGCATTTTAGATTGTGGTTTTGGCAACTTCCTTCCAAAATTTGGTATTTATACACTGTATGTCTAACCGAAATCTAGTACCTGTTTTCTTGTGCATTAAACTCCTTTATTAGGAATATTCCATGATGTGAATTAAATGAGATATGTAAAGTTACACATAGTAAAAATTCAGTATTAGTCTTTATTCAACACTTGAATTCGGAGAGTTTAGCGACTAGCTTTGTCTTTGGTGGCAGTGGATAGTTTGCAGTTGTTTTACTTTACTAGAAAACATAACCCGATTCTAGGTTTTCTTTATTTTCAAATCCTCAGCTAACCGAAACACAGGTTTACGGAAGGTTTAATTCACAGCATGTCATGGGTGGGCCTTTGATCACCTTTTGCAGAGTCTTTGGACAGATGACTCTACACGCTGTGGCCATATTGCTGCCTAATCCACATATCAGGGGAACATGCTTATCATATTTGTGAGTTATATTACTATTTCTACTAATTTTGCCAGAGGTAGTTATTATTTTGTTTATGTTATGATCATTACATTAAATAAAATGTTCTTGCATTTGAACAATCATTTCTTAATGACATGACTCTTGTTTTTCTTACTGAACTTGGGTCAGTTTACACATTAATAAGAATATTAGTAAAATCAAAAGACTCGTATTAAATAAAATAACCTTCGAAAATATAACAGGAGAATGCATTTAAAAACTGATCTTTCCTTCTGTGGCGATGGATATTACTTTGAGCCTTTTAGTTGGAGAGGGTAGCACTTCCCATGTCAGAAGGTTCTGAAAAACTTCACCTCGTATTATCACTGTGGTCATACCCAGGTTAAGGATTTAGAGATTTCTAAGTAGTAAAACCATCAGGACTTCATTTATGACCGTGGGTTTTTTAAAAAACTAAATAAAATATATATTATAATTTAATACAGCCCTCTCTTTTCAACATACCTCTTTCTGAATTGTTAGTCAGAGTGTCTGAAAATTGTCGTTACAGGGAGAGGGTTTGTGGGTGGAGAGACTCGGTGTTTTTCAACCTCTGTGTTGCAGGCATTCTGCATAATTTGTCAGTGTCTTCAGCTACACACTGTTCGGTAGGATTTATCTCTTCTTTAGGAGTAAGAAGCAAACTTGCACTCCATGCTCGCATAGCGTTTGATTCGTGTAGGCGTTTGAACCCAGGTTTTGCTGACTTCAGAGCTATGCTGTACTTAAAAGGTGTTCTTTGGAGAGATGGGTTTTATGTAAGGTTGGTATGATTAGTGTCCTAGGTCTGCTGTGACAACACACCAAACATTGGGTGGCTGGAACCAACAGACGTGTGTCCTCTCGCAGTCCCAAAGGCTGGAAGTCTGAAATCAAGGTGTTGACAGGACTGTGCTTTTTCTGAAGGCTCTAGAGGAAGGCTCTTCCTCACCCTCCACTGTGCTGGCAGTTCTCAGCAATCCGAGGTGTTCTCGGCTTCCAGATGCATCGCCCAGTCCTTGCCTCTGTCGTCGCATGGCAGTCGTCCGTCATGTGTGTTCACGTCATCTTCTCCTCTGTGTCTGTGTCTAAAATTTCCTCCTGTGAGGACACCAGTTATATTTGATTAGTGGTTCACCCTACTTCAGCATGACCTCATCTTAGCTAATTACATCTGCAATGACCGTATTTCCAAATAAGGTCACATTCAGAAGTTCTGGGAGTTAGGACTTAACATATTTTTGGAGAACACAGTTCATAACATCCTGTAACCTTAAGTTCTGTAACTATTTAAGATCTAAGTAAATAGACCTTTTACCTTTGGGAACACACAGTGGGAAGATAGAGCGACATATTAGAGCGACAGGACACATCTTTACAGAATTACTTTAAATTACTTTGGATATTACAACAATCAAATTTGAATCCCTAATATAAGTATCATAAACTGTTAAATACAATAGCACTGCCTAACTTTTTGGATGAATTGGTAATGCCCATACTCTCAGGTTTTTTGGTAATACTTGAACTAAAGGAAGTTTCAAAGGTAACCCAATAATATTAGTATTATATAGCAAAGAATCTATTTACTGTTCATTTTTCTTGCATTAAAAAAATAACTCTGACTTTTTAACAAGTGGAGGTTTTTTAGACCTTACTGCATGCAGCTAGCCCGAGAAAGCGCAGCGTGAGCCTTCCCGTTTCGTTTGCGCTGCCCGCCCTTTAAAAGCAGCATTAGCGTTGTCTGCTTTGTGCGCTCATTGCGGCTCCTCCTGAGCAAGTGCTGTGACGGTGTCATCTTGCCATTTCAGTGGTTTATCAGAAGTAGGTTATTTACCAAGTAAATTACCAGTTCACAATTTATCTAGTATTATTATAACCTCAATATAGTTCTCTTTTTTATAGAATTAGCCAGCGAAATCTTTTATTTGATCTAGTAAATAACAGCTTTGTATCTGAGTGAAATTCAAATGACGTGGCTCTATAGGTCTTTACTTAAATAGAAGTCTTAACAAGGGCCCCTATAACTTGTATAGAAATTCGAACAGAGAATTCTGATTTTCATTTGAAGAGTGCCAAAGCACTTAGAACACTGCCTGGCATGTAGTACTACACAGATGTCACCATTGATATAAATTGTCGATCATGGGGAGTTTTTGGACGTGCAAATCACCATTGTATATTAACTGCAAATAATTAAGGGATTATTTGTGAAGATTTGAATGTTAACCGGAACGGAGGGGAGGGAAGAGAAGGGAGCAATGTGGTTGTTGGAGCTTAAGGAGTCTTCTCAAGTTTCTCTGCCTCCAGTGCATCGATAGCTGGAGGTACCTTCGTGCCTCTGACCCTCAGTGCCACCCTGTAAACAAGGCCGGCCGTCGGGGTCACTGGGCTGCTGGTGGGGCATCCTGCTGGCCCAGGCAGGGGCTTGCCTGTCTAGAGAAATGGCTGATCGAATTTCAGGAAGAACGATTAGAAAGCTGTTTTTGTTAGTTGTTTATGTCTAGATAGTAACAATTTGGTTGTTAAAAATATTCCTGATTATCTTACACGATGTAGTAGGAACTTGGGTTTTAAGAGTAGGTTTTTTTTTCCATGGGACTTGAAAAAAAAGCTGCTAAGGTTTATACTTTGCCCATGAATATATTTTGTACTAGAAAAAGTCGTTGCAGCAAAATAAACTACTTTCTTGAATGTGTCTGAGTCAGGCCACTCTGTTGGAAACCACATTTAGAAAAATGATTAAATTTTTTATTAGGCCTTCGTATGTGATACTGAATTTGCAAAACATGTTCAGAGCCATTTTATCCCAAGGTACCTAAGTCTGTCATAAAATTTGAAATCTCAGGAAATTACCTGTTTGGGGAGAGAAGTGAAGTTACTTGACTATTGCTGATTCTGAAATCTCTGGTCACTCATTGTAGCCAGTTTAAGAAGACACGGTAGGGATCTTGGTTCTACTGGAAATCACAAAATGCCCCTATCACCATAGTTATTTCAACCTTCAAATGTGAAGCAGTGAATAATAACAGCTAGGTACTTTAGTGGATAATGTAAAGTTTAATTGTTACCTTGACTTAAAAAGCTTAATATGGAAGAGGGTAAGTCTTAAACTGTTAACTCTGATCTTTCTTTGCCACATTGGTTATTTTAAATTTATTTGTTGGCCTAAAGCTATAGATGTGGGACTTAATTTGGAGAAGTCTAAGTGCCTAGTATACCTACCCCAAACTCACAATTCAAAGTCTTTATTTTAAGCTGTGCGTTTATAGTTTTCTTCATAACTTTTATGACTTTGATGTTCTGGGCAAGTGAAATCAGTCGTCCACATTTTAATCAATGGCAGACTAAAGTTGATTTCTAAACTAATAATCAGCTTTCAAAGGATCAAAAAAGGTTTCTCCTCACCCCAAAAACAATTCCACTTAACTGATGGTAAAAGTAGGGAATATGGAAATGTTCATGGATGAAGAACAAATTCCGTTGGAGTTCACCTGGGACACTGGGAATGAGGCCCTAGCCTTCCCTCGTGAGCCGCTGGCTATGTGATGATTAGTCTAGCTATCCAAAAGTTGTAGACAAGGGTATGGCCTTGATTCTTGTTCAAACCACTAAACATAAAAAGAAAATGATTTTAAGAAGATATAAGAATAGTATAACCAGGTATTTTAAAAAATGCTATATTGGATCTGAAAATAGAGGCAAACACTTTGTGGTTAGTCCTTTCAGGTGTGATTTAGCTGACATTTTCCAAAGGAATACTTTACTACTTTCCCTTTATTCTTAGCAGTTTAGACAGCTCTCCATTCCTTTTTGTAGTTCCAAGTGGTTGGTGGTCTGGTGTGAAAAGAACATGGTTATAGAGCACTCCTTTTTTCTCAGTTTCTTGCCAAACACCTACTCAGGCGCCTTAGAGCGCCTGTTCTAATGGGGAGTGGTTGAGCCAGGCTGATTTTACATGTAAATATTTCTTCATTTGCTTAGTAGTGACCTGACTTCACCCTTGTTTCTCTCTTGGCTATTTTCCTTTTTTTATTTAGCATGTTAAAATGTTTCTAATCCAGTATACTCAGTTGGAAATACATACATGTGTTTGCATGTGCACATATATGTGAATGTGTATATGTCAGGTACCTTCTGGAAGAACCTTCAGCCAATCTTGCAGATTTTGTTTTCACCTTTTTATGATGGCACTTAAATGTTCTCTCAGGAATGAGACATATTAAAACCAGTTTTTTCTCTGTTTGAGTCTATATCTGCTTAACAAACTTGTATTTAGGTATTAGATCTTTAAAGCTTGGCATTTTTCTCATCAGGACCAACACAGTCTTCATTAGTAAAGTGACTCCTTTAAACGCTCTAGTGCCCAAAAATGAATACAAAATGTATACCCAGTACTAAATGCATTCTCACAGCATTAAGAGTGGGCAAGGGAGAGCCGCCTATAATTTTTAAAGCAGTGATGTTTCTGATAGCTGGCTAAAAGAATGTATTAGCTTCAAATCATTTTGAAGCGACTCTTCGTCTTCTCATTTATTATAGCCTAACTGCTCTTTACAGTTGCTCTCCAGCGCTCTTAACAGCGTCAACTCCATGTTTCACTTGGGGGTTGCTTCAGCTTCTTCCTCTAGACCAGCTGGGTCCAAAGTTGCCAAAAGTCATTTGGGGCTGAACAGGACCTCAGAGAGAAGACAGATGTGAGCCGTGGGCAGGCAGGTGCCCCTTGTTGACCTCTGACTGTCTGATGGGCAGTGTTCAAACAAGAAGAAACCTTCTATTTTTCCTTCTGTGACTTTTTTTTAAGGTTGGCTTAATGAAATTATCAAACTGATAATTTCAAACTAAAGTACTTTATTTCATTGAGCCAGGGTGCGAAGGATTGATTCATAGGAATGAAGAGAGAATGGATTCATTATATATTAAGAGTACATATTTGAAATGCCAAATTTAGGATGACGATATAAAACAGAAAACTCAGACTTGTATCTGGTTTTGGACTTGAGCCCAGGACAGAAAATCGCTTGGGCGCTCCTGCTCAGATGTACAGCTTTGGGCTGGCCCTTCGACACGACAGCTGATCTTGTGAATGAGAGTCGCTCGTGTCCTCAGTGCTCCTGTGACCGTCATTATTCCTGTACCCTTCTGCTTTCTGTGCATAATATCATAACGGCATTGACCTCTGTGACAGAGCTGCTGAGACCCTAGTACTCTCGCTTCTGGCTTTCCCGTGTCTTCCTGATCTTACAGCTTTCATCTGTAATTTAAAATCTTTGAAGACCTAGAAGGACTCATATTACAGGGCTTGTTTTCCCTATAACCTGCACAAAAGAAAGAACCCCGAGCCTAGGGGAAGTTAGTGTTGTAATACCTGTGGGTAATAGAATTTGTTATCTTCGTGTGCTACAAAACTCTAGAGCAAGGCTTAAAAATGCGAAAGGTGTATCATCATTTTCCTCCCTTCTCCAAGAGACACACACACTTGACCCCCACCACCGTGACAGATGCCATAATCTATCCCAGACTCCTGCTGAGCCCCTGGTTTTCCACCTTTGTCCAGGTAGTCACTACTAGTCACATTTGTTAGCAGATCTGAAACCTCTTCTTCATCCTGACCCCGAAGCATTTTATCACTTAAGCTTCAGCATTTGTCCTCCTCCCATTTTGCATGTACAGTTTTTTAGTTAAGGTGATGCTGTACCTACTCTCCACTGTTCAATGCTGTGCTGATACTATCTTTGCCTTCACTTGCCTGGAGCTACAGCCACATACCACCTAATGTAATCAACCAAGTGCCTGTTTTTCAAAATAGTGAGACAGATAAAATTATTAGCTCATAATTTCATATTTATATTTGACCTTATTTTCAGCTCTTTTTAAAGGAGAAAGGAATCTTAATGAAGATGTTAAGTGGAATAATTACTTTGCATTTGTTTTGGGTTGACTTTAACTTTACCAATAAACTTGTTTTAAGTCATTATTAGAAACATGCTAAGGCATGATGACCTTTGAACCCAGTTAATTTTTGTTTCAGATGATTAAAGTTTTAAAAGTAATGTGAAAGGGACAATTACTTGTATTGAATTAAGGAAACAATGGAAAATAACTCAGAAAAAGAGAGTGGAATTAGAACTAGTATACTTGTATTATTTCCCAAAGAAAATGAAGCAAAAGGCCAAAACAAAGATTGTTTAAGGAAAGAGCAAGCATTGTTCAGCACCTAAATATACCAAGATTTCTTTCTGAAATGCGGAACTGAAGCTTTATATGATGTTTTCACATTTTTACATCCAGATATGTTAGGATAATGCATTCTCAGGTGACCATGGAAATCAGCCCACAGCCTGCTGACCTTTTACTACTCAGTGCCCCCAGAGAGTGCATCCGTTTGTCTCTATCAAGGAAAATGAAAACAGTCTCAGAAGTGTGTTTACTTTAGAACCTGACTGAACTCAGAACTTTGAAGTGTCTAGTAAAATCTGATTTGCTTAACGTTGGCTTTGAATTAATTTGGTTTAGTTACTTGCAGCAATAGATACAGAATTGTTTCTCTCAGTAGCCTAAAATGTGAGCCAGGTATTGAAACCCTTAGATTTGCTAACTATAATTGAATTATTTATGTCTAGACTATTCTTTAACTTTACTTAGATTCTTTTTCTCAATTCTTCTACATTTTAGCATGTTTCCAGATCGTATCCAGTTTTTATTTCCTTTGGGAGGAAGAGAAACATAATGTAACAACTTTAGAGATAATCCTGGTTGCTATAGGAACATGTTTTCCTTCAGTAGGTTTTTTTACTCACTTGGATACAGGCCAAGGTATTGCTTATAGTCAGCTTTTGGGGAAAGTGCATGGGCTTTTTCTAATGTGCCCATTATCAGAGATCATATCAGAAGCCTCTAGTGTACAGGTCAACTTGCAGTTAGAGATACATTTGAATGATGTCATTGTTTGCCTTGGTCTTTAGAATATGGAACTTCAGCTTTTTTTTTTTTTCCTGTCCTTTGATCGTTACATACAGCAGATCTGAATCCAACTTGAGTTTTCTTTCTTTGGAAGAGAATTGGTAACATATCCAAAGCACTCAACTATTCAATATTCAGAACACCTTTGAAAGCTGTAGATCCTACTGGAGTTCTGTTTAGCAAGTGAGACTAACCGTAGTGAGCTTATAACCAACATTGTGGTTTCTCTCTTGTGGAAGAGTCCTATTTTTTTTTTTTAAGATTTTATTATATTTATTTTTAGAGAGGAGGGAATGGTGGGAGAAAGAGATGGAGAGAAACATCCACAAGTGGTTGCCTCTTGCACACCCCCTACCGGGGACCTGGCCCACAACCCAGGCATGTGCCCTGACTGGAAATTGAACCAGCGACCCTTTGGTTTGCAGGCCCGTACTCAGCCCACTGAGCCATACCAGCTGGGGCGATCAAGTATTAGTCTTAATGGGTATGATTTGGGGCAAATAAAATATAGAAACCTTCCTTCCTGTTGAAGATGTTACAAAATTAGGATTAAATTGTATGTTCCGGGTGGGGGTGGGGAGATCGATTCAGTTTTTACCCCTAAATTTTTGTTCTGGTAAACAACATGGTTTTTCTAAGAGTAAGAGTCAGAATCCTTTTTGCAGGATGATTCAGTTCCTTAAAATGTTAAGAATGTTTTGATAAAGGTCCTTCCCTGTGTTCTTCCAGCACAGGCTCCTTAGTGTACTGTGTTCTATAGAGCCCATATTGGGCAAGGTGCTGCTCTCTTCAGGCCGAGGAGACTAGAAAGTCTTTCTGATACCCAGACGGTCCTGCTGTGTGCAGTTAGGAGCCTCGCCCGTTCTCCACAGAAGCGTTCCCAAACTTCCTGCTCACCGTGAAACGTACCTTTACCTCCCCTCTCAGCAGAGGGCCCTCCTCTTTTCTGGCACAACCGGTAGATGCAAAGCACTTCGTTTCAAGCACCTAGCTTGCCTCAGATTACCTGGTCTCTGCTTCTAGACCAGTTTTCAACCAGGGAGATCCGCCCTTCAGCTTCCCCCAGAGGATATTTTGCAATGTAAGACAGTTTGGTTGTCACATCTTGGATGGGGTTGGTGGTGCTACTGGTATCCAGTGAGTATTAGGGGCAGGGCTGCTGCTGAACCTCCTACAATGCCTCTCATGACAGAGTTCTCCGTCCACATGGCTGAGAGGCCTTACTCTAGTTGTAGGAGGAGGTGTCGTTCCTTCTCTCTTTCCTGTATATTTCATCTTTCTTTGCTGATTCCAGGTTTTCCTTTTAAGATGATTAAGTCTAAGTCTTTCACACTTAACAGAAAATAAAACTTGCCCTTGACCCTTTGTCCTTTTCCAGTTGTCAGTCCCTTTATTCCTTTATAGCAAGATCTTTGGGCAGAGTGTTTTTGTTTGTCTGAATTTCTGCTTTTTTCCCCTCAGTGCACTGTAGTCTGCTTTTGACAGCACCCATCCACTGAAATTGAAATTTCCAGCGACATGCTGGACCTCTTTACTTTTCCCTGCCTCCTCTCTGATCTCCACCATAAACATCTGTGTTCCAGCCGTTTGATAGAACCTGCAGCTCCTCCAGAGCCCTTTGCTGCTTGTCTTGCTGTTTCTTCTGCCCGAGACGGGACCCTCTTTGTCCCCACAGTGCCGACCCCATTGTCGTTGAGACTGCAACAGCCCGTCTGTCGCCTGTTCTCTACCTGGACGCAGCCACTCGCTTCGCGCTGCAAGCCCTTAGCTGGTGCCCTGGAGTTACAGCGCAGTTACTTGCTGACACGTTTGCTCTTTGGGGTTCAAGACCCCCTCTTATTTATGCTCCCAGTGAAGCACCTGCCTCATAATGCATATTTAGGAAACTTTGTTGAAAGAATAAGCAAACATTACAAAAGAAATTAGAACTGTCAAAACTCAGGGAGATCTGAAAAACTTCCTTCTTGGCCACACAAACCCTTAGACCAGCAACTTCCTCACCTCTCTTGGAAGCTTGTGAGAAACCCAGACTCTCCGTTTCTAACACAAAACTGAATCAGGATCTGCATTTTTTTTTTTAGATTAGTAGATTTTATTTTTTAATTTTTATTTATCTTTATTTTTTTAACTATTTTATTGATTATGCTGTTCCACTTGTCCCACTTCCCCCCCCTTCTTGCCCCCCACCCCCTTAGCCCCCCTTTCCCCACCCTTTAGTTTTGTCCATAGGTCATACACATAAGTCCTTCTGCTCCTGCACTTCCTATACTATTCTTAACCTCCCCCTGTCTGTTGTCTACCTCCCATTTATGCTACTTGTTCTGTGCCCTGTTCCCACCCTCTCCCCCTACCACTCCC